>JAQQRF010000262.1:0-112279 GCA_030523145.1 Trissolcus brochymenae | reverse complement strand
TCATTAATTGTTAGAATTGATATTAAATTGATTAAAAATGTTAAGAGTGGGGAATTAAATACGCTGACAATTATAATTGCACGATTAAATAAGTACTTTATTTACAGGAATATTAATACGAACATCCATAAAAGATTATAAAACATTAATGATCGTACATAAATATGCACCTTAGTGCATAAAACAGTTAATGATGCGACCCATCAGCGCAATTTTTTCTATTCTGATGGATGATGAAAAGAAGTACATTAAAATGTACAAGGGGCAAAGAAAATTTTTGCACTTGCAATTTTTTGATTTGCCCCTGAAATATATGTTTCTCGCATAAATAGATCTGATAGATGTACAATGGCATGAGCGATGTTACATGAATAGTCTATTAAAATTTTTGCGATTTTATAAATTAAAATTTTGTTTTAAAAATAGATGCTGATTATGTTACATTCACTTGATAAGGATGATTTCAACTTTTATAATCATCCGGATGTTTAGCTCCATTAAACAAATCAAATTATGTAATTACATCAACATCACAATTGCATATACAGAAATTTGTAAATTTTTCGATCCCACATTTGTTGCAACTCAAAATTTGTTCTAATTTAACATTTATACCAATTAACATTTTTTTAATCAACACTTCTGACAACTTAGCATTTTTGAACAATTTTTTCAAGTTCACCTGGGAGATCTGTACAAATTTATAGAGAAGAATTATGTCCTTTCATGCGTGTTCCTTTTTTTTTATTTGTGAAAAATGTGTGTTTATGATGAAATTTACAATAGCAGTCTTATTAATCACGTATTAAGATTAACATTTCGCATAAATTAACCTAATTTGTACGCAGTATAAAAAATTAAAATACACGATGACATAAGTATATTAATTTTATGTAACCTTCTTCTTTTTCGTTTGTTATTTATAAAATAATAAACATTAAAAGGTGTCGATTCGGTTCTTGTTCTTAAAAAGCACTTGTCTTGTATAATCGTCGTCATTAGTTTTGCAATTTAACCCTTCATGTTCTTTCATAAACTGTAAAACAAAGTCGTTCAACTTTCGTCGCTTTTTTTTCTCATAATTACAAAAACGAAATGTTTATAACAGCTTGTAAAGTGAATTCAATTTGATTTATGGACGTAGAAATTGTCACGACGTATGTGACAATGAGGGTTACTAGCCTATTATAAAATTTCGAAATAAAAGCTGCGGGTGTATTTTTATCCGACAATAATAATTATAAAAATAAAAATAATTGCATTATCAATGCCTTTTATAGATAGGTCGTTCATCACATTAATCAAAATACAAATAGCTTGGCGATTGTTTTTATAAAAGTATATATCAATTTGTCTGTTCGGTCGCCATCTCTGGCAAAATTATATTTATTGAATTAAAAATAAAAAGAAAAAAAGATACATCCATATCGGCAAACCTTTTCATTTTATACAATCCATTCAGTCTTAATATAAAAATAAAAAAGTACTAAATTAAGAGTAAACAAAAATGAACGTTTTACAAAACTGACTAGGCTGATCGTGAAGGGTTAAACAAATTGACAAATGATCTGATAATAAACGGTGTATATCAAATACGTATCCGAAGTTTTTTAACATAAATATTGCCTTGCTCATTGTCATTCAAGAATTTCATGTTTGATTCGGCTATAATTTGCATCCTAACTTGGACTCTCAACTTTATGACTTGTTCTTTTATTATCATGAAATAAAATTTCAAAGACGAGTTTACATTCTTCTTTCTCATTTAAAAAAAAGGCGAGGAAAAAAAATCTATTAGATAAAAGAGTTACAAAAAACGATCACTCACGACGACGATTGGATGACAGTTCGTCTTTGACATTGTTCAAGAGCAGAGGTTCGAAGCACAGAATAGCGAAAGAGCATTAAACATTGATCTATTCTTTGTTCAGTGGAGCTCGATTATTTTTTTCTCTCATTTCAATTTTATATAAAGAAATAGGAAACAGGACCACGTCGTTACAAAGTGCCCTCTGAAAAGAGACCTTACAAAGCGTCAACAAAAAAGCACGTTATCGGATTGTCATAAGTGGATATCCCGCGAAAACAGAGATATATAGTTGATACACAATGGTGATCCGTCATGACTCAGGGTTCAAAACTTCAAGATCAGTTTTTAAAGCTACAAATGCCATAAGAATCAAGAGCTTCGCACGTAACATCACTTCTCTCATCAGTCATACGGCAAACAAATGTTCTAATTTACAAGTCGAAGTCACGAGGACATTATTATTTTGTCACTGTCAAAAATCAACGGTGCGATAAGTCACAGGGTCGATACAAACTCGAGTCTTCTGTGTTTTGACGAGCCGAAACTCAAAGAGATGAGTGATTGCAGATTTCTAACAGCGATCAACATTCATCCGTGGATGTGGTAGAGATCTGAGTACTGGCCCCGCTGGAGAAGCTGCTGCGGCAGGTCTCGACGGCGAGGGCATTGTCAGGCACCTGCACAAACTGAACCTTTTCCTTAGGCCAGCGATTCCTCCCGTAAACGCAGTTGAAAATACTGTATCTGTTGTCCATCTCGAACTGGCCGCTGCCCCGTCTCTTTAGCACCTTCTTCGCCATCAGGCTTCGGTTGTTCTTGTAGGACAGCTCTTTGCGGAAGCAAAAGAACTTGCGCAGCTCGCGCTTCACTCGCTTCGACCTGTAGCCGAAGAGCAGCGGGCTCACGTACGTCGACAGCACCAGGAAGCTCAGCGCCAAGGTGTCCAGGTGGCGCGATGCCAACTCGTGCTCGTCCGCGACGTTGCTCAAGATCAATACCACCACATGCGGCGTCCAACAGATCAAACCCATCACGATCACGAGTGCACTTATCCTGGCAGCGCGAGTCTCCTCGCGGTACTTGAACAGCGAGGCGTTGCTGATCCTGTGTTTCAGATTGTTGATGTAACTGGTGGAACTCCTGGTGCTGGGCACACGATGGAGGTTGCTCTTAACTGGTGGCGTCACCATCACCATTGGCGCACCGGGAAGACAATTCTGACCCAGAAAGGAAGACGATTCGTTCACCAGCTTCGGCTCCAGACACCGCACTTCATGCAAGACTTCGCTCTCAGAATCATCACCGGTCTCGAGTTTTGACTGGTGGACTGGGGCGACTTCTGACCGCGACGCCAAATGCTTCAGATGAGCTGGAGAAGAAACATTTATAAGATTCCTGTTTATTATTTTTTTTCGCATTTTTTAAAATGAATTTTTAAATGTCCATTTAGATTGTTCGAAAAAGTATCGAACAAATTGATCGCATGTTCTTTTTAGATGTATTTTTCTTTCGGGGCCATGAGAAATGTAAATTTGAACCATCTGTTAAGAGCTTGTGTTACAGCGCCATATTTTATTATAACTGGTCTTTATGCTGCAACACTTGTTCGAAATTACAGATCATCTGCCAAGAAAAATAGCGGGGCATTAAGTTTATTGGTGTTCAATTAAACTGCTGATACTTACGATGAGCCTCTTGGTCGCCGTGATTGCTCGTGTCATCTGCCTCCTCCTCGTCGCTGCAACTTTCATCGCTGCTCTCTCTCGAATCGTCCGAATTTCTTCTAAACGAACAAACCGATTCAATTGATTAAACAATCTGTTTTCAATCAAACGATACTAATTGACTATAATAATACATTTTTAGCTAATAAAATTAATATTGAATGAAAAAATTGCATTATTCTTGGGATTAAAATAATTTTATAATTGCAAGATCAATTTGTTTTTGTTTTCAGGTTCAAATACTCGAAAAACCCAGAACAGCAACACTCCAACGGCAATAAATATTTCAAGAACATCTTTCGCAGATGTACACTTGAAGTATTGAAAATGTACGGCGAGATGCATCCGCGGGGTTTATTTTAGCTTGGTTTGCCATTAGTTTTTTGACGTGTTCAAACAGCTGCCGAATTAAAAAAAAATGAGAAACAAGCATTTTCGCCAGGATCATCCTCGATAAGCTGAAGGTCTCCACAAGCTTCGTATATATTGTTGATTGCTTGTGCACACCATGCGTGTTTCTCCTCAATTTTCGATGGCTTTAAATAGAATGAAAACGGGTCAACGTGCATTTCAATTTATGCTCTCCTCTTGTTGGGTTTCGAAATTATTCGAGATTCTGGCCGATTGTCGAATCGCAAATTATTTTTGCCAACCGACAAAATTCTAACAACAACAATATATATACCATCGTGGGTATAATATTTCTGAGTGCACGGCAAAGTTTGAAACTTTTTTGTCCGTTTTTGATTAGAGACATAAAATACGAAAATTAAATGCAAATTCACACGATTAGATTGCATTTTATGACACTGATACGTGGCGTATAACTTAACGTCAGATAAAAAGCGTATAATTTTGCAATTTTTGCGTCGACTGTCATTTACTGTCGTGACTTAGAAATCAAATTTCTTGCCCAAACGAATCAATAAAATTAGGACTTTTTTTTCCTTCCATGGTAAATGGATCTTTTATCCGACGAAAAAATATATTTATTGTTGAAAGTTTTTTTCGTATATTTATGAGTTATTATCGATTAAAAATAAACAAACGATTGAACCGGCAACAAAAATTAATATTCGTGCTTTAATTATAGCATGATGTTTGTGTTTTAATTCAATATTGGAATTCATTGATTATTGTTTTTTGTATTAAAACAATTGTCAATATTTGGTTGCGGATTCTGAACTGAGCGATAAGAAGGTTTGAATATCTTTTGAGAGTAATTCAAATAATTATTCGATAAACAAAACGACACGATGATTTATAGGGGAAAAATGTCACGAATTTTTGTTTGTTTGATTAATTCATTCGTTTTGAATTATTTTTCTTTATTGGCAAATCAAAAATTTGATTAAATATATAGTTTCATGAATTCGGTTGTAAATGTTTTATGATAGTTTTCTTCGTTTTCGGGTCATTTTAGATTTCTTTTTTCAATCGAAATTGAATTGGCCAAACAAAAATAACTTCATATAGTGAACCGGTTGAGTTGAATAATCCAAGTTTTTTTTAGATTTGAGTTGCACTGAGGTTGTAATAGCAATCAACTAAAGTCAATCAAACAATTCATAAACGATGAACAAATTAATGATTTTTTAATAATTGATTTTTTTATTAATTAAAAGATCCACTTTATATTTTTTCCTTGATTTATTTTTTCATTCAAAAATTCATTTAATTTAGATGTCAACATTCGGTTCATCAATATTTTTACTATAAACGTCATTGTAGCGATGTTCGAGTGAAAGCTGTTATTACACGAGCTCTACAACAATGTTCGGAGTAAAATACATCGCGAGAACAATAAATTTTATTTCCGCAAATCAGATTTGGAAATAGATAAATTTACAAGTCTGAATGCGAGTTTGTCAAAATAAATAAAAAGATGAAGTCGAATTAAATTAATCCGTCGGATCATTGACATTTACTGCTGAGAAAAGTATACCGCTAAAACCACCATTATGTAACGCGTTTCACGCAACATGCTGTCAAATTCCTTGATTCCATTGCAATATCAGACTTGTAGAAAATTGCACCAGATGTGAGACAACTGATCTTGAATAGAAAATGAAGGCTTTCAACTCTTACTTCAATCTTGAAAAGAACAACTTGGTAATAAAAGAATAAATTAACAATGAAAACAATTTGCAACTAAGAAAATAAGTTATTTCAAAATTATTTTTGTCAATAAATGTTAAAAAAATGAAACTTATTTTTAGTCAACGAAAAACTTGAATCGAAAATCGGTTCCCTCCTAAACTAAAACTCCTTTTTTTTAATCAACTGGTTGATTTTGCATACTAGAACTTGTACCAAAAGGTTTCAAACAAGTTTGTAACCTGCAACTTGTAAACTGATTTGATCAATTTGTGAATTTTAGTTGGAAACAATTGTAAACATTGTTGCTCGTTTACAATGATAACTTTTGTTGGAATTTTGATCGGTTAGTTTCTCTGGATTCTCGCATATTTCACAAAAATGATATTATGTATCTGTCCCATTATTCAAAAGCGATTGAATTTCATTTACTTGGAAAAATGTCACGCTCGGGCATTAATCAGTGTGTGGCGTTCTTGAGAAAAATTTACGAGCATCTTCGTGGTGCATGGAAGAGAGAATTAAAAAAAAAGGAGTGCGCTATTATGAATGATCTGCGATGCGCGGCTCAACAAAGTGTGACTGCAACCGAACTCTTGTTCTTGCGGGATCACACGTGAACGAGACGCCCGCCGCATTTTTTGGCACTATCAATCTCCTTGCAAATTTTCAAGCCTCGTGGTAATAAAAAAAATTAATTTATCTTGTAACTCAATCCACGTGCCTGAATTATTACCTTGAAGAACAAAACAGACTGAAAATAGTTACAAAAATTTATTTCTTGTATCCTTTTTTTAATGAAATCAAATTGCAATCTTTTATAACTTTTTTTTTCCATGCCAATTGGTTTTGTTATGAAAAATACAGTTTCAAGATTTTGCAATTAATTCTGTTGGTTTTTGTTTTTTCATATTGGGGAAAAATGAATATTCATGAGATTTTAAATTTTGACTTTTATTTTTAAACATTGATTTTAATCACGACTTATTTTAAAACCAGTCGTTACTGCTAAGTTTTTCTGACAAAAAAAATTTTTTTTTTTCAAAAAAAAAAACACTTTAAAAAAATCACTTAAAAAGTCCCACATTAGAGTTACGTAATTTCGTGTTTGATGAGAATTACAAAATTTCGCGGAGGTTGCTCCATTTAAAATCGTGTCATGTGTCAATTAGTCTATCGAGTGTCTGCACTTTGTTAAACAAGCCTTGTATAATTAATCCTTATGTCATTTCAAAAAGATTATCAAATCCACGACAAGCTCGTTAACTTTCGATTGAACGTTTGATGGGTCTCTTTATTGTATAACTTTTTTTTGTTCTTACCACAAATTTCCAGACTTTTGAAAGTCGAGAACAATGAAACTTACATAAAATCCTGTTTTATTCAATATTTTAAATTTATATTACATTGTATAATATAAATACAATTATGAATTATGAAATACTATAAACAGTATGAATGCAAAATTGTTTTGTTGAATTAAAATAAACAATTATAGGAAACGAATTAAATTGGCCTCGTGGAATTTTGCTGACATGAAATTCAATAAGAATCGCCAATTCGTAAACTAATCACGGTTTCGCTTGTTTTTGGCTTATTGATGGGAAATCCTTGAAGATACTTTTTACGTGCGATTATTTACTTAGTTTCGAATCCGAATGAAATATCAATCAGAAAATAATAGAGGGGAAAAAAACGGCAAGTAACCGCACAACAATTTTATTTCCACGATTTGCAATAATGAAAGAGCAAAGTGAAAACGGAGAATAAAAAAAACGTTGAGCCGTGATACTTTTTAGTTCCTCGTTTGAAATAATAAACCGTGTATAATTATACATGACAAAGTAACAGATTTGTCTGATAAATGAGAACGTTTCCTAAAAGCCAAAAGAGGGAACGGCAAATGTGATATAAATAAAACATTGAGAAGAAGAAGAAGAAAAAAATAAACAATGGTAGACGCGACTTGTGACCGATTATCAGTTAAATAGATTTTAGTGGCACACAAGACCACTGTGGAAAAGAAGAAAATTGTAATCGGGTCAAATTTATCTTGTTATTGTTATTCGGTTTGTCTGAGTGCGTTCGACAAATTGGTTTTAATTTAAATATCGATACGACAAGATAATCCGACTTGACCGCGCTTTATCAAAAATTTTTAACATTTGAATCATGAGAAAAAATGGTTACTTCTGAGAAGAGCTATCACACGAGTGCAATCGTCATTACTCTGTGGTTCTTACAACGATCTCGAGCTGTTCCAATTGCTCACACGATCTTTTTTCTTTCTTTTTTCACCGCGAAAAATGATAACACAAAGTTGAACTAGATTTTATTTTTCAACTTACATTAATTGATACGTAATTTGTTTGAGATTTTCCAATTGAAATGAAATGTAATTATACAATAATAAATGAAGCTTTTTCAATCAAATTATAAGTCAAATGTAAATTCAATTGTGTGATAAGAACTTCATTGAAATTAAGATATTTGCATTTGTAAAATAATTTTCTTATTTCTGTTCCGGTAGAATGTCTTAAAGTTTAAAATTATATACCACTTTAATCGGAGTTGGCCTATTACGATGTGTCTGAATGTACTAATTTTATAAAACAGGTAAATTCAGACTCATCGTGTACACGAACCGTTTGTTTATTATTCAATGAATTTTCATTATGAATACCTAGAAAATCGCTGGTTTTCCACGAGAAAAAAAAAACGAACAAACACCCGTTTGACACAATACAAATTTCAAAGTTTTTGAAATGATTAGTCAGTATAGGTTGCACTTTGGATCTATCGTCACAAGTGACTGCGCATGTTATTCCGCCGTTCAGGACTACTGGTTTTTGTTTTGCCGGATTTTCCTGATTATTTGATACTCGATGAAATGAAGTGCATGACTCGTTTAAACATTATCAACTTTAATCAACTTGTTCGTTATAACTTATCAAGAAACCGCGATCGAAACTTTTGTAAGAAAAATGCAATTTCATACACCCTGCTTTGCTTCCACTTTCTACGATATTTCTTACAAAATTGAAAAATTATCCATCTTCTATCCTTTTATAATAAATCTCATAAAGCAGAATTCATTTCGAAACATGACAAAAGTTAAACATGTTAAAATTAATAAACCAATTGAATAAAAATAAATTCTGTTGAATGAGTTATACTGAAGATAAAAAATGTTGAAATGTTTGAAAACAGTTTCGAAAAATATACCTGATGACATCCTCATAGATGAGGTCATAGGACGACTTCCGTTTCTGCGGTGACATGTCCGGAAATTTGCTCCGGATCATAGCTTCGGCGTGTCTGGGCCACTGGTTGTTCTCAAGGAACTCGGTGCGCAGCGTGGAAATAGGAACTTTGGGATCATCATCTTTGGTAAGCAGACCCGATTGTTGCGCACCCAGCATGAAAATGATTGTCGAACTCTTGCCCTCCTTGGGGGCCGAGCTGCTGCCCTTGACACACTCCGAACTCTTACTGCGCACCATTTGACTAGAGGTGGACTCGATGCTCTCATCGATGGAAGAAAGACTCGAGATCTTGGGTATCCTGCGGAACTCTTCGCCCAGTTCCTGTCTCACAGGATAACAGAAGTCGTCGACGAAGCTGTTGGAAGAGAGGATTGGCCTAGATCCAGTTCTTCTGGTTCTTTCGAAATTCTTCCTAGCGGCAGTGTAGATGCTCACATAGATCCAACAGACGCCTACAAACGGCAGCAGAAAAACTAAAATTGTGTAGGCCACCGTGTAAACGAAGCCGTAAGTCAGGTAGCACATGATGTCGCCTGAACAAGATTCGGAAGACTGCTGAGGACTCTCTGTGCCCAACATGATGGACGAGCTGTTCAAAATGACGAGGGTCTCCGACCAGGACTCGTCGTCTGCGTTTTGGGACGCAGACTCGTTAATACTGCAAACGTGCCAGATACTGCGGGGACTCGGGTTCAGGCTAGCCAACAGCCCGAAGAGGACTGCCGCTGACCAGACAGCGAGAATCAACAGACCGCACTTGATCTTGTCTATGCGCGTGCGGTACCTCAGGGGATCCACCACGGCAAAATACTGGTCCACGGCGATCAGCAACACCGATAGCACCGAAGAGGTTGTCACTAAAGCGGTCGTGCCTTCTGACAACGCACAGAGGCTGCTTTCGTAACTGGAAGACGAAACCCCGTCCATGATCAGGAGAGAGTTAAGCACCGTGCAGGTCAGGAGGTTTGACACAGCAAGGTTCATGACGAATCTGCAATTTTAGAGAGAGTTTAGGTGGTCAGTTTTGTTTTACGTTGGTAGGACTAGTTGGAGATGTGAAGAACCATTTGAAAGTTAATGAGAACATTTTAACTCGTTATGTGTACTGAGTCATGGATCATCATGGGTGTGTCCACGACCAATAGCATAGTGGCATTTGAATGATGTGAATGTGTTAACCAGTCACGCGATCGCGAGCTCGTAGACTATTAACGGTTTTTAGGTTAAAAGAACACGTAAATGGGCGCTGCCAACTTGGCGGCCTACAAAAAAAGTGGCTCAGAGGTACAAAACTTGAGACTGTCGCTCACTTGCGATGTGCTTCTAAACGTATTATTGCACTTTGTCAGATTCATAACTTGTGACAGAGAGCATGATACATTTTGTTTAAAAGTTTAGTCGTAAGTTTAAAATGAATTTCTAAGACAGCCCATGACACAAGATGGCGGAATGCTATATACAAGATGGCCGCGATCTTACCTGTTGGAAATGGTGCGTAGACCTGAACGTTTGATGAAGGCAAAAAGCAGGGTGGCGTTCAGCACGAACGCACCAAGGAGAACGAGGCTCCATATCACGAGGTCTGACGTCACCGTCCATCCTGGGAAACCCTCGAGAATTAAGTCGGATTCCCCGCCCGCAATCTCCGTCGACCCTCCATCCATTCATAAATGATTCCACGGTCTGCAAAAAAGGTAAATTGCAATCATGAAGCACCTATTTTTTTTTAACTCTTAAATTATACAAGCCACTCATCGATTTTCTTTCCGATCTTCCGGGGATAAGCAAATTGTTATCTTACAATTTTGTCATATGTAAAATGTTGGAGCGATTTTGTACATGACGTTATTTGTTTTCGTGCACTGAACCATTTTCCACAATACTTTTAACATCAAATCAAATCATTAGCAGCAACATGTTTCGGGCCTCGCTCTCTTATATACTCAAATCGTTACGGCACACACGGTATCAACCTCGTATGTGCGAGTATAACGGCGTTTCTTCCGTTCGTGATTGACAAAAGGGCGCACTCATCCCATCATGTGAAACGTGAAACGTACCTTTTAACTGTACTCTGCTCCCATTAACCAATCGTATAACAAATAGACACCCTTTTTTTTCATCGAAAAAAACAAACAAAACACGCCCCGCGAAGAAACCCATTCATCTTGCTCGATACTTTTCCATCGGGGAATAATTTTGGAATGGAAAATTTTCATATTCGCACCCAAAAGCAGCGACATTTCTTACAACGTTTTACATAATTGTTTGCCGTCGAAGACAATCACCGATGACGCGATCGATTTTTAAATACTCAGATTCCATTTCATGATGAGAAGGCGCGCGAGCGTTAATTGCAATAATGAAACGGACAAAGTTGATGGCATTACAATTTAGCGGTATTTCTCAGGTCAAACACATACGTTGATTCGTCCGGTGGGAAAACATTCGCGAAATCATTTAAAACGAATTGTGCAAACGGTTAAGAAGATTCTTCATTTTTTCGGTTGCTACACGAAAGTTGATTTTAATTAACGCAACTTGCGGTCTGCCGCGTGGCCGAAGATAAGATCGGTAACGAGAGGCGAGGATTATATAGATATAAGCTTTTTGTGAACGTATGATGAACTGTGTCCTCTTAACAAATTCGTCAAACAGTAACCAATAAAGAAAACGAGTCTCGAGTTAGTCTTTATTGCCTCGAGGAATTGGTTTTATGGTTAACGTTGATAGGTTTTGAGAAAATAATTAAGTGTAATAATTAAATGTAATAATTAAAACAATATTGCACGCGGTTGTAACTGAAATTACACTATTCGTAAATCATTTTTTACTGTATTTCGTTCAAACAAGGATAGGTCAAATAGCTCGGGGGATACAGAGAAGGTATTGTCTCTTATCTGAGTGGGGTTCAAAACTTACTACCTAAAAAATTAAAAAAAAAAGTTAATTTATTCAATGAAGAAAAGATTAAGAAATACAAATTGAACAAAACAAATTTCTAAGTTTTGAGTTATGAAATAATAAATTATTATATAAAAATTATACATTATAATAAAAAGAGCGAATTTTTTTTTAAACAACCTTGAGACTAAAAAGTCAATAAGTCTTAAATAAAAAATAAATTAAGGATAAAAATAAGACCAAAGAAAATACGTGAATGTTGTCTGATTAGTGAAACAAGTTATAAAAGATGAAATGATATCACTGTCAGGTGGATGTTGCAGGTGTAAATTAATGTTAGAAAAAATTCTGAGAAATGTATTCGCCTCGACCAGCAAAGAGTTCATCCACCCATTAATATTTTGAGTTCGTCAAACTTCAGATGACAGGACGTCTCGAATTTGGAAAGCCTAAAAATAAAATTTATTTCGACAAGGTGTTGCAGACGAGGCTGAGGCAAAAAAGTTCTATTTCAACAGTCGGATCCAAATATCCGACATTTTTGAATTGCACAACCGCATTTTCACGCGATCAACTCGTCTGAACTAATTGAAATTATAAATTCGCTCGTAAAATGTTTATTCATAATTCGCGGCCTAGCGACTTAGGCTCATAACTTTCAAATCGCTTGTTAGCTTCTGTTGCAATATTGCAATTCAACTCGAGGAAGTCAAGCCGTGGCCAATTTTCGCAACCACGTCGCGCACAATCTCGTACACTAAGCGTTTTGTCATTTTTTTATTTCAAAATTTAATAACTGATGACTCCTCTGATATACATATCAAACAAAAAACAAAACAGCCGGTTTTGTGTGCCCGAATTTGCACAATTGATTTGTCTGCTATTTTTTTATCATTTTTTTTTATTAACTAAACAGTTTTTTATGAAAAAAAAAAAACAACTTAGAGATTTTGGTGTTGCAAAATATGTTTCATCTTATCGAATAACATTTAAAGTGAAAATAAGTTAAATATGTAATTTGTAATTTTTTTATTTCATATTGTATTAAGTAAAGATTATTATAAAAAAAGTGCATATCACTGATGAAAAATTTGAATTTATTCTTCGTTCCGAAAAGTCCCGGTTGATATGAACACAAGGACGTGTAAAAAATGTGATCACTTTTGTCGCAACGCGATGAGCAAACAAAACAAGACAGCTTTCTGAATCATGATTTTTCGCCGAACGAAATATGCCGCGAACAAACAAGTTCCGCGAGGGCTATCCGGATAATTCATAATCATGAACAATTTTGCAAGTGAATCACACGGTGCCTTGAACGAGACTCGGAACGATGTTCCAGCTTTTGACAAGGAGAACTCTAGTTTGTTCTATTTCGAACTGAAAGGAGAAAAAAAACATTAGGAAATTGCAGCCGTCGCTCTTTCGCGACGCGGAAAATCGATGGTTTTCATAGACCACGTTGATTACTTTGCGGGTGCCAACGACTTTCTCTTTTTTGAACTTCTTCAATGTCTTCTTCCAGACTTTGCCAAGATGAAGGGCTTGCAAGAAAAAAGAAAATGAACTCGAAATAAACGACTCGTTGTAAAGAACGCATTTTCTTATAAAAAAAACCGTCAAGACCAAATCATATTCTAAACGAACGAACAAAAAATGAACAAATATACTTTTCTGTAAATCAAAAAGTGATTGTAACTTTCCTATAGTCATTTTTTATAGTTTTATTGTAACAAAGTAGGCAGATGTATTGATTGCACTTTTTTTTTGCGCCAGGAAAAGTAGGTTAAAAAATCGATGAATAATAAATCTGGAGCACGGAATGACTTCAGGTGAATTTTCGAATAATTTTTTACTTCTCTTATCAACAATTTCATCTGATTTTGTTTTATTCTTAAAACCATAGTGAAACAAAATTGTTATTCTTTTGTGAAAAGTTGAGGCTGCGTTTTCATATACACCAATTGGCATTTTCAACGCACCGCTGAAAAGACTTTCATTCGCCGCGGACTTTCGAACGGTTTGATCAAACGACAGTAACAGTGCAAGGAGGAACAAACGTTCGATTCAATTGTCACACTTTTCCAACCTGTTACATATTCGACCAGGTGTGATCAAAAAAAATGCGCGCATTTTATGATGCGATTCCTTCGGAAAAAGGAGAGGAATAAAAGAAAAAGGCGTCGGAAGTGCATTAAACTCGTCGGAACAAAGACGGTCGGCTGCTTTTCGATTGTACAGACAAAAGAGCGAATTAATTGTTCGATGAAAACGTGACATACATTATTTACCGCTCGGTATGCCGCTGCGTGATCGTAAAATAAAAAAAAAATGACGGAACCAAGTTGACCTCTTTCGCCGGGCAAATAAAAATGATTCCTTATTTTTATTCTTCGTATTTTCATATGCAATCCAATCATTTCTTCATCATCATCAAGTTTCTACTTCCAAAACTCTTTTTCCAACCACTTTCGTGCAAATTTTTCTCAGTAAAGATTGACAAGAACGGTGTAATTACATTTCTTTATATTTATTAGTTATTTTGTTTGTTGTAAAGTTTTTACTTGAAAAAAAAAAAGTTATGAGTTGTTTTCTTTCTTTTTTTTGGTTCAAAGAAAAATAAAAACAATCCGTTTTCATGGAAATCACGGGAGTTTTATTATTCTCGGTTGTTGCAAAATTAATTGTGAGGCATGAAACGTTCTGCAGCGTGAGGATCGTCCACGTCAGACAGACGGCGCATAAAAATAATTGCCGCAGCATAAAAACAAGCTCGAAGCCCTTTGTGCGCGGACGAGACAAGCGCGGGTTTTGTCGCTAATCAACTTGGCTGTCCGTCATTGTCGCGCGAGCCCTGAGAACCGAGACGCGTTTCAGACGAGCGTTTTATTTGAGCGCGAGCTCGCTGGCTCGATAAGGCTAACGTTAAACAGCTCATTGCGACCAAATGCAGACAATGCGGTCTGCGGCCGAAATGCAAAGTGCAGTAGGTCGCGGCAACACACACTACGTCGACTGGTCAACAAAATTTTTATATCCAATTCACGGCTCGTCGAAGGTTCCAGTCTCTCTGGTTCCCCTCTTGCATTCGATCTAAAATAATTGCAACATTTTTTGTAACGTCTACTATTATAATTATTCAATTGTTTCATTGAATTTCAAAATTTATTTGACAAAAAATTCTTGACAATTATCAGCAGCTGTTCATTTTGACATTTCAATCCTTCGACGGAGACTTGTCAAATTTATTGACAGCCACTTTGTCCAGACTGTGAATAATTCTGAGAAACATAATTTGACAGTTATCTTGTTGACAGATGATTAATTTAACACCGAAGTGACGATCTGTTCGGTACATGATTCGTCATAAAAACTGTACAACATCATCCAATTTGACAGTTTGATATTTGACAGTTGATTTGTCGTCACTTAACAACTCCGACGACTGCAATAACTGTGGAACAGTCAATTTACAACCATTCACTGCCAACTATAAAAGTGTCTTCGCTAAACGTTGACCTGTCATTTTATGACAGCACTCATTTTGACAGCAAAAAGAAGAATCATTGAGCATGTTAATTGCAATGGTTTTCTCGTTTGAAAAGTCACGACAGGAAGAATCTCAGACATTTTTTTTTTTTTTTTTGACAGACAAGTGCGGCTGATTGACAGCTGTGCTTGACGGGTTCTCTTGAAAAGTCACATCCGTGGGGTCGAGTGTTCTGGTGCAATGGCCCTGAACTCTGATTTAAAAAAAAGAAGCAATTGTTAATATGATTGAAACTCACCGCAATTCAAAAATTGGATAAAATCGTGAATTTCAGCAGACTGCTGCTAGCATGTTGATTCGAATTTTCGCGCGGCAGTGTATCGCGTCGGGGCCTCTCCGTCGGACTGCTCCGCATCGGTTGCACTGTTGCACACCCGCCCGGGACACCTTTTCTGGCTCACGGCCTGTTTCGTCGACGGACGAAAGCTCCTGTGAGCACGCGGCTCGTCTGCTCGGCGTCGCGGCTTCAAGTCCTTGGGAGCGTGGGCGCACTCATCTTAGCACGCACAGCGCACTCGCCGCATTCACTGTCACTGACTGACTGAGCCAGCAAACCCGAGAGACGTTGCCTCGAGCCGCGCGACCCGAAACGCCGTGTCCCTCCTGAAACCTACACGTGCGCGATAAAACGCGCCCGATGCACCAATCAATTTGTCATCCGAGCTTATCCGTGACGATTCTTTTTGAGATTATTCTTTTTTATTCACTTTTAAGAACAATTATGTTGACATTGACAATTGTACGGATTTTCCGAACTTTGAAGGGTGACGGTTGAATTTTTTTTCTGGTTTTTTGTTTTTTTTCGTAACTCTTTGTTTTGCATTTTGATATATCACTGAGTTTGTGAAGTTTGACAAATTATCTTTGACGGGATGGAGTTATTTTTGGAAAATTAATGACGATTTTTTGATTGTCCAGAAATAATCAGACTTAATCAGAGGAACTTGACAGTAGACAACGCTTGAGATTGACAAATTATGAAGATGACAAATTTTTGAAACTCAATTTTTTTTTTTGGTATAGCAAAATTGTGACATTAAGGAAAGACATACAAATTTTGTTAACAGTTTTTATTTTATTTATAACTTTTTTTTATAATAGAAATATTTTTCGCAGAACGTTTACTTGACAGTCAATGGCAATGTTTTTATTTATTTATTTTTTTTTTTCGAAGAAAAGTTACACGAAGGTTTACAAAGTTTTCTTTATTTTATTAGTTGTAAATTAATCATTTGTTTTACCTTAAATGTTTTTATTGATCTCTATGACATCGTTAAACTTTGAACGATCAAAATATAAAAATAAGCAATGAGAATTACAGAGGAGAGACTCGTTTTCTGGCATTCGACTAATTCCTCGCATGCAAATCTCATTCCATAATGGGTTTTATAATTAATATTTCAGCATCAATCCCAAACATTTAGGATGAAAGACGAAACGCAAACCTGCGTGGAGCTCTTTCATTTGGACGTCGAAGACCATGCAAGTTGCGGCAACGTTCTCGCAATGTTGCAGCAATGCTTATCGCAACGAAGGACGTTCGAATATTGCGCCAGTCTCGCTGTCCCGGTACTTTTATCTCACGGTACAAATATATAGGTTAGCAAAACTCCTACGCTGATGAAGCAAAAAAAGAAAAAAAAAAGAATGAAAAAAGATCTGCGCATCTCGATGAAATTTGTTTGTGCGTCCTCGAGGCGAAACACTGTCAATGTTTGACCAATTGATTTTTTTTTCACTGCTTTGTGAAAATGCTTTCTCGTGTCAAGGATGACGACTGTGCTCGCAATCACAAATTATTTTATTTTCGGCCTGCCATTCGAGTCGATAAACAACGGACGAGCCCAAAAATTTGGCCTGAAAACTCCGTAGACCACCAAATTGTGTATCAGATTGATTTTATTTTCTTCGATTTGTTCTTTTGTTGCATTGAAACATATAAAAAATGAAAGCCGGTGAAAACAAGATAAATGAAAAAGTTATCAAAATAAGATAAATAATTATGATGACTCGTCAATTGTAAATCGCTGATATTGATGATACATCAATGTGGCTCGTAGGATCGGTTGGTTGTTGATGAATTTGGTCAAGTAAAACTAGTGAAAAACTTTTCGTTTCAATTCACCACGTTGGTTCGAGCTCAAGTTTCGTTATGGCTCGAGGGGAAAAATAAAGATTATCAAATTATTACTACATCGTGATCATCGAGTGAACGTTATCGCTTTTTAAGTGAATGGATTGATAAACGGTGCAAGTGAGCGATCCAATACAAGTACTTTTACTGTACTTGGAAATTTCAGTTTTTTCCACTCGACATTTTTTAATCATTATATTTTCATTTCGAAGAAATTAGTTTTCGAATTAGATTAAATCCTCGTTTTATCGTCAAAATTATTTTCATTTTATCTTGAATTATTTCAAAATTTCAACAAATTGAAAGATAATTAATTAGGAGTGTGTGTGTGTGTGAGAGAGAGAGAGAGAGAAATAAAAAACGATTAATAAAATCATTTTTAATTGATTTATTTTGATTTACTTGCAAATTGATGATGCATTTTTATGGCGAGTAAAAGCAAGTTGATAGAGATTTCAATGTCATGAAAGATGTCAATTATATTTAACATTGACTAAATAACTTTAATGATCCCGATCATCCGGTTAAGGAGCACGTACACTTTTCCCACTCACGTTGTGTGCATTTTTTCACACCCTAATCACCGTACAATATACGTGCCGACAAAATGCAACAACAAACTCGAAAGTCTGCTCGAATCTTAAAATTGTCACAGTGACTGACTCAACATTGCGATTTGCAAACATTGTTTAAAAATATCATGTTTATAATTATGTTTGTATTTATTATTTTTTTGTTCATAATATTTCGATGACTTTTTTACATCGCTAAGTCAGTTTTGGTATCAATTTGTCACGTGCTATAAAAACTGATCAATTAATTACAAAGTCCCGTTTACTTTCAAAGTCAATTCGTTTTTCATGGTTAATCATTCAGCGATCGACTTATATAACATTAAGTTCGGCCAAGGATACACGAGTGATGTTTGTGAGGAAACATTAGATAGGTTACAAATTTTTGCCGAAAAAAGGCCGTCTTTCTTTTATCTTAATTTTTTTTGTCCACGTTTGTATTGCAATCCCCCAGAGGTAAACAATGTGGCGAAACTTTTCATGCTTCGTGTCAGTGATCCTAAGTTTTGTTTTTTTTTTAATCTTTCACGTTGATTTTTCTTAATACCTTATTATATAATTCTATTTTTACATGATCTTATTATACCAAATTAATTTTTAGAAAATGAAAATCGTAAAAATTATAGAAATATAAATTTGTAAGGAAAAAAATGTATATTTTAATCTGTCTAGATCCTTAGTAAGATATAAAAAATCAACTTGAGGTCACAGTCATTTTCCGACAAATTATTCCGATAAGATCATTTGCCAAAAACAGTAAATTAGCATCTATATTTGTAATTACTTGCCTGTTATAAATAAGCGGCGTTAATTTTAAACAAAATTGGCCTGTGAGCATTGAATTTAGCATCACATTATGAAGGCAAAATAATTACTGATTTAGAGTATGCAGTTTTTAGAAATTAATATAAGAGTCACGTTTTTTTATATAAAGTACAACTTGAAATTGAGATGTTGCAAATTTTCTTAGAATCGACTATTTTATCTTGATGAAAATGTTGCAAAAATAACATAATTTTTGTATTTCAATTTATGATTATAATAAAGATTGTGAAGTTGATTGTAAAGGTGAAAAATATTGGTCGAAAGGAAAATCATGTAACAAAATAATGATCAAATAATTAATAGAATTACAAAAACCGTTGCAACTGGTGAATGTTTTGCAACGAAATTTCAGATTCCTAAGATGCACAAACTTGTATGAAGGGTCTGCGGATTTAGCGCTCTCCAAACATTCGGATTGTTCTTTAAAAATAAACCGCACTTAAGTTTAACAATCCGAGGCGTAACAACTTTCATTGATTCGCGTTTCAGATTCAGCGTGCCAGCCTAAATAACTCGCCGCTGCAATCATTGAAAATGGCGCAAAATTGTTGTAGAAAAGGCGCGAATATGTGTTGCATAAAATGGCCATTTTTTTTTGTTACCCGATCTTACGCAAACGACAGAACTAAGTCAAATATTGCTCAATAGTGCGCAGGTAGAGGTCATGAGAATTCCCACAATGTCAAGCTTTTAAAAGTCAAACAATCTGTTCCATATAACTTGTGATTATTTCTTTATTTTTTAATCCATTATATGACTCCAAACATTCAAATTTAATTCAGATCTATCATTCACTTTTGAATACAGTAGATTTGTCATGTTGTTTGAAATTGTATAGTTTGAATAATAAGATGAAAAATTGAATTAAAATTCATCTCATGATGAAATAATGAAATTAACAGTTGGATGGGATGAAGGTTAATAAAAGTAGATTTCACGCTACTGGACCAGTGCATTGAGATGAATGTCTGGTTCAAATAGTCAGTGGAGTAGTCAAAATTGGCTTGAACCAGATACATCTGGCTGTTGGGACTTGGAATAAAAAAAATGAGGTTACTTTGAATTTTGATTTGTTAAACTAGATTCATTGATTAGAGCGTGTCGGTTCTCAGGGCGTCCAAAAATACAATTTAAACTCCTGGTTATCATGAGAGATGTACACTTTAATCTCCGTTTCCTGATTACATTCAATGTTCCTAATTCGCATTGTTTCATTTCCATCCAAAAATATATTCCCACTTGTCTTATTTAAACAACAAAATCAGTTCAGTAAACTTTTATATTCTGATTGATATACTTTTTTTTGTTTTCTCCTTTCTTTTCGTTTACACTGTAATTGTTGATTCAAAATTGGAAAATCACGAGGAAGAATTATTACGCGAGACTGAATGTTCACAATGAGAGGTTTTGTGCGGCTGACAAAAGTGTTGACGTTAATTGGTGGAATAATAATCGCGCGCGATGATTCCATTACAAGAGTGTTCAACACGAACTTGAGCTTATGCACACACGGAAAAGGAAACGCGTGAATATTTATCGCAGTTACAGTTATACATTAACTGCATCGCACGCCGATGCGCAAACGCACATGCAGCACAAAACCGCACGCGGTTCTATTTTATTTATTACTGTTACATGATATCATCAGTATAGGACAGGGCTATGCCTCTGCTCTCCGACGTGTCATAATCGTCGAGTGAGTTTGTTTTCAATTAAATGTAACACGCAAAATTTTATGCTTTTCAATTAAAACCAGTTTCTGCAAAACAACAAATTAACTCAATGCAAACTTGTAAATGATACAAACAATACAAGGCAAGAAAAATGTAATTATGAATGCAATTATATATGAATTATTATCACATAAATGTAACAACTATATCTTTTACTTGAACTGTATTTTGAAATTTTTTTAAATTGAAAATAATTTTAAATGAAAGTGTGCAAATTGGAGCAAAAAAATTGTTTATTTGAGCAAAGGAAAAGAGAAATGTATACATTTGAAAGATTCACTGTGAAATTGATTACGCAATTGGTACGCTTGAGCAAGATTTTTCAATATAGATGATGATCCTTAGTTATCACGCGACAGGTCGTTTTCTGAGAAAACGTATGTTTAAACAAATAATACAAAGCGATATTGAAGTACCATGGGGATGTTAATGACGATAATAAAGATAAAACACACTTGGCAAGAAAGGCGACAATAGAGCCAGGGATATCTGAATCAAGAATGCGAGATTTGATTATTCAATTAATTGCAAAATTGAAGAAAAAAAAAAACACTTTATCTCTTCTTTTCTATAATACTTGAAAAATGATTCAGACTCGTAGCAATTATTTATCAAACTGGTGGTGAGAAAAACAGTTGAGTGGTCTTAACAATTTGAAATGAAATAAATTTTTTTCCATGATTTCAGTTCAATTCATCAAACAGTTTTTGTATGTTGCACCTAACATACGTAACAATGTATAAACTGTTTGATCGATCAAAAAGTTTAAAAAAAATGTGTTCTTTTATTTAGAATCCCATATTCGCTATTAAAAATCATTCATTCTCCCTCTGATTGTATCTCGTGACGATGTTAGTTTTTTTTTTATTATTTGATCAAAAGGCTGTAGCTGTATAATAGTTTTGTTATTGTAAATATGAAACAGGTATTGGCAGTCGCGTTGTTTGATTTTCTGATTCTCGGAGCTGATTCTGACACGAGCGCAGCCATGGAGATATAAATAATTTTTTTAAATGCAATGAGGCACAATTAAAAGCAGACTATATTGAACGCCGACGAGGTGAGGAAGAAAAAAAAGGCATTTTTCAATGTCGCATGATCACGACCAACAAAACTGACACAGCCGATCAATCAGTCGGCACCGAAATGTTTTGCAAACGGTTCGTAGTACATTTTGCTTTTTTGTGCTCCCTGCGATAAAGATCCGTGTTGAGGAAACAATATAATCTCTCGGCTAATTAAATCTGCTTGATCGCAAAATGATTCCCATTTTTTATTGCTCTCTCGAGCACTCTTTTTGCATTATCAATGAAATGTGATTTATTTAATCGATTGTAGTTGACATCACGTATTCATGAGTAATGAAGTATCGTTGTCACTTTGGATGCATTATGACTGTGAGTTCAACGTGAACATGCTGCGGTTGTAAAATGTGTTTGATATTGAAATCGTTCCTTTTGTTGTTCAGAACGCTTACAAATAATTTAATAAATCGATAAACAATTAGTACGTGATAATGGTGGTAAATATAATGTGTAAATTTATGAACAATGAAAAATTAAACAAGCGAATGATAAAATGACAAAAGAAGTAAGATGAATTTAGAAAATTTTAAAATAGAAAAACATGAATGAATAATGCGATATAAATCATGTGATTGATTATATTTAGCTCAACTATAATGATTTTGGAATGAAAAATTAGGTTTTAATCTAAAGTTCAGAATAATGTTAAGCCTGGGTCAATATAATCACCTGCGATAAAGTACGAGTCAAAGGCAAACATATTTCTGTACGATTATTAACCGATGTAACTCGAGAGTCAAGCATCGATTGGCAAGCAAAAATCTGATTGTGAGATATCTTCTTACTTTTTTTTTTCCTAACAATTATATACAGCCAATTAAAATATTTCAACTTTTTGGCAAAATCATATTGTTCCAATGAAAAATAATGTGAGATTTAACAATGAAAGCAAAAATTGAAAATACAAAATTTATTAGTTTATAGATGAAATTTTAATGTTTAAATTCAGTGAAACAAAACAAATATATGAAACTGGAATGTCGATTTTGGTTCACGAAATAAACGCTATAAATTTCCAATCTCGCTGATTAATTAAAGCTTTATTTTATCATCAGACAGATAAAGTTGTAGCTGAATCAAGATGTTATAGACTAAAACGTAGAAATTCATATAAAGAGACGCGACCGTAAAACAAAAAAGACCTGAAAAAAAATTGTCCAAATTAAAATAATTCACAGGAATATTCTCTTGATGGAAAATTTCACACAATTATAAAAATTGTTCCGTGAAGAGAAATTTTTTTATTAATATTTTTTCCTTCGGTACCAAATGATGCAAATCTCTTTAATCGAATGAGCATATACAATATCCTGTTTTCTCTCGATGCTTGTATGTGGCCTAGAATATTGATATACTATATGTTTAAAATGTATACTGAAATGTAAATAGAGTTCAAAAAGACCAACTAATCACGTGTCTTCAACTTTTTGTCCGCATCGTCATCGTTTTCAAATAGGATACATGTAACAAAATTTCGCGTACCGAATGGCATTGCGGAAGCTATTTCAAGAGCTGCAAAGAATGTCATTCATTTGCACGCGACGTTCAACACAATTTGACTTTTCAATTTTATCACAATTCAATATTTTTATATACTCATTTTTCCATAACGCCACAAATGACGAGACACTTTTAAAAATAAAAATAACATTTAAAATAACTTAACAGTTTATAATTATTGTAGTTGCCTATACGGTTGCGATATGAATATTTTTGTCGTTGATAAAATTATTCGATTGAAAAGAAAAATTATTTTTGCAACTCTGATGAAGAATTATTTACCATTTTTAAAAAATTCACAATTATAAATCATGGCCGATAATAATAATAAAATAATAATGTGACAATAAGCAGATACATTTTATTTGCTCGAGTTTATGAGATATATAAAGCATGATTAAAAACGATATCCGTAAAATGCTAAGAATGCGTTTAAATCAGATTGTTCATTTCATTCAAGGCGACCGATTCGAAACAAATTAGCGTAAGAAAAATTGATGAGCATGACTGGAGCAACGAGATTGATATAAGTGTACACATTTGTTGACTCTACAGAATTTTATAGTTTTGGTTGGATTTTTTTATCTCCTTATGATGATAATGTCCGCCTTATGATAAATAATATACAAAGCGCTGATCAATGTGCAAAAAATAATCGTATCAATTGTTTATATTTTTATTTTATTATTATCTATTATTTATCCCCATCATAAACTTTATTTATTGTATTTTTTTTTACACTGTTAGATGGATTTTTAAAAATATACTAATATAATATTTATGAATATTTTTTTTTTCTATTTCAAGCAACAGTCACGAAACATTTTTACACGGTTCAACTTTTATTATTAATTCAAATCGTGAATAATTTATATATTAGTTTTTTTAACCACAGTACGAAGTAAAAACGATAAAAACATTATTGATTAAACATTGTTGAAATAGGATTATAACTTTGTTGAAACAAAATTGATGTTTTTTGTTTAGTGTCGCCATTTGTTTAATGTTCACTTGCCAAATGAAATAAAGTTGGCTATTTTAACTTGTGCATCTAAAAGGCACTTTAGAATTGTATAATATTTTAATAATCGCAAGATAAAGAATCTTATAATATTCAGGGAAGCTTCTATCTGTCTGGAATATGTTTTTACTAATTTTGAATAAATTCTACCATTGTTTCTATTATGAATTCTATGGTCTAAAATTTATCTTTGAATGTATAAGAGCAGTTGGAATAACAGTGACACTCGCATAAATTTGTTATTTGTTAAAAATTAAAACTGTTTTCTAAGCATTAAAATCGATCTAAATAACTAAAAGATTAAGACAAAATTGTTTCTAAAATATTTGAAACACAATTTCGGTACTGTTACATATTATTCCAAGTATCAAAATTACCCCAACTGGCTGTACCTGAAAATATCATAGTATGTGCTCGCAACCATGCTCAACTAATTTCAAGCAAAACTATTTCATAATGACACTACTTCATAGTAGTATCAACTTCATTAAATTAAGTGGAAAATTAAATACTCATTTGAGTCTTATCTCGCGGTTCACACGTACGCGGACTAAACTTGCAGTAGACAATGAAAAGAAATAAGATATTGAAATTGCGACAGATTATACCGAACCCGATTGATCTGGCCAACTAATGCCTCATGACAATAATAGTGATATGGCCCGTATAAGTTTTGATAAACGGTCGAGTGGCTTTAATCGCAACTGGTCTGAGCTTTTGCGCATTTTTTTACGCGCAAGACAATGCTGATTAGTAATATCGACTCGCGCGCGTTAGCATTCAATCACGTACCAATGTTTACGGTCACAAAAATTATTTTCAAGTATGAACTTCGATCCCATTTCATATGATTTTAATTTGTTATTAAATTCACGTTACCAACGGTTTTTTCTCATTTTTTTTTTTTATATTCAAAGAAAGTTAATATTTTTATCGTTTGCAAATTGTTCCATCAAAGTGTTCCATTTATCTTTTCAAAGAACCTTTGATGTAATACTTTTTGCAAGATGAAATGTCATTTTGAACAGAATAATAAATAATTGCGCACATTTGTAAGGGGATGAAAATAACATTGAAAATTACCTTAGAGTGATTGCAATTACGGTAATTGACAGACATGGATGAAAAAACCAGTAGAGAGGCAGCACGCACAAGTCTTCTCGTGACAAATCGGAGCGACGCGATGAATAGTAAAATAATACATGAAATAATAGAATTATTTTCACGAAACAATATTTTTAGACGTTCGCAGATTCTGACAGTACAGAGAAATTATGTTGCAATTAGTTTCGCAGCGTAATGCCAGGTCGCGCATGTTTACAAATCAAGCGCGAAAATATAATTTGTATAGAACTCTCTGTCGAGTCAAGGCCAATTCGCGTTCATTAATCATAATCAGAATCTTTTCAACAAAATCATAACACAAATTGGTGAAGTAGCTTATACAAAAACAAATCTTGAATATATTTTTCGCTGTCTATTTGTAGACCGCACAGACTTTAGTCGACTGCTTATAGGAGGTTTTTTCAACAAAGGATTAGGAACAAAGACTGCTTTGCTTTTTCTGCATTCAGATACATCATTCGATATGCATCTTATGGCTCAGATGGAATGCAATTTTATCCCTGGTTCCATCAAGACTGCCAAATTCTATATCCGGAATGCGTAACCTGCATTAAAATTTCTCATGCATCTGCCGTCGAGTAAATAAACTTGTTTTCTTCCGTGACAAAGCCGCCGATCGAGACAAACTTTTCGTTTCATAAACTTTTGTGCTCTGAAAAAATGATAAATGGTATTATAAAATTCGTGTCAAACAAAAACAACGAAACAAGCCGGAAATCATAGTCATGTAAAAATAGACAACTTTTGCATGCAGAAATAACAGTGATGATTTGATTTTTCTTATTGTTTGAATTTGTCGTATTGAAAATCAAATGTATCCCAATGATTTGTTGGTATGGCTGAAAAAGTTGCGACGATTTCGCAAGCTGGACTACATTTTTTACACCGAAAGGCGTCACTGAAGATTTCCGTGAAATTCAAAAACTTCCACTTCGGAAATCCGGCCGATTTGTGACGCGGCAATGCGCACGAGCAAAAAAAGTGACCGGCTCACCGTTGAACGTGCATAAATTAAAAGTGACCGATTCCATTGAACGTACTTCTTTTTTGTTACGACACAAGTAACAAACAGTAACTTTTTACTTACCCTTTTTTTCTTCAGCAGTTTCAGAAAATTATCGTAAGATGTACTGCCAACGGTGGACAAAAAGTGATATCAATCCGTGTCTATTAATTAGTCACCGAACTCTTACATCAAAATATTCCAATTTTTTTCTATTTATACCAGCAAATCAAACTTTTTTTACATTTACAATCAGTCAGGAAATACTTGATATATAATAATGTTTTTTTTTTTATTAAATTAATTAAATCTTTTTTTCCTTAGCAAAATCGTATCATTCAATTACTATTTAGTTTTGAAAACATTTAGGTGCATGGACCTGGTTTATGTTTAAGCTGATCTTTCATCTCCTCCAGGGTCAACAAGCCCTTGAAAAACTGAGAATAACCTGCCACCAGTTCGATGATGCAAGTGAAAACTTCTTCCAATCGAAGACCTTTATTCCCAACTTATTAAAAAAGTTCCCTCGAATGAAAAAGACTTTGGTGTGAGTTGAAAAATAATAAGTTAAGTTGCATTTGAAAATGTTTAACATGTTCGTAGATGAAAAATTGCTCAACCTCATGTGGAGCCTACATGCGTTTGAATGTATAATGAAAATAAATAATACATGAAAGAGTGTCAAGCGCAGTGAGTGGTGCAACATCTTATATCACAGATTCGAATTTACGGAGAAAAATGAATGAATGCGTCTAACGCAAGATGAACTTGAACCCTGCGTTGGATAACATTATAAAATCATTCATGCATTTAGGTATTATTCTTAGATCCGATTTGCATGTCTTTCAGCAGTCCGACAGACGTGCACTTTTGAAATTGTCCAACTGACGATAAGCCTGCACATTCCACAGTCTAGAACCGTCACGATCAAAGAGACCAGAACTTGTCCATGAGAAAACGTTTTCGTTTTTTGTTTCGAATTCGTATCAAATCCAAGAAAAAGAGAACAAGTTTGTCAAAAAAAAAGTTAATTGAGTTGGAGCGAGTCATTGGCTTCTGATTGATACGAAGAATTAAGAATAGTTTGAAAAACATCAGAAACGTTTTATCGAAAAAGCGTCGGTCCAATTTGAATCATGACCTAGCTTCAAGATTGTGCTCCGAGAATGAAGGCACTAAGCTTACTTTGTCAGTGTAAACACCGTTGCCTCAAGAGGTGTGAAGTAAAATCATCTCAAAAATTCGTTCACCAAACGAACAATTTTTACACCTCGTAATCTTTGATACAACAGTTTTACATTTCGTAGAATCGGGGGTGTCGTTTCAATAAAAAGGCACAAGTTCTATAAAATAATAATTTATTAGTGTGCACGCGATGAACTTTAAAAAAACCGGGAAATAGATGAATCATGATTAAATCACATCAATCGCCAAAATCCTCCGCAGGCCACAATTCGTAACGATTTCATAACACACACTCATATGTACAATGATATTGTTGAACTTTTACGATGTCTCCGTTTTTCAATAAAAATGTGATGTGAAAACGGCAGACGTTCCTCATCCTTGGTTCCTCGTACACTGTCCGTTGATTCCAGTCATTTGTGTATATGATCCGACTCTGGCCCTTCCATCGGGCTCGGGAACCCTTTTCTTTCTTTCTCTTTCTCTCACTCTCTCTCTCTCTCGCTCTCTTCCTCTCGCTCTCTCTCGTGGTTCAAAAATGTTCTCGCTTAGCACAAAGAAATTTGATTAAAACAACGAACTGCGTCGCGTGGAATATGTACACGAATTTCATTGGGCAATTATATACAAAAAGTCGGATTGGCTGCGGATCAAACGATTGATCTCCAGCAGAGGGGGACCCCAGTTGAGTTTCCAAGCACTCCTCTCCCAGCCATCGCCGAATCAGATATTTGGATAAGTACGATTAGGACGATCCCCGGGCTCGCGTCCCAAGTTCTCGTCCAAATAGCTGCTTCGCGAACGATTTCTCTTCTAGATCGGACTGTTATCCTTGGCCGCAACACGGTCGCGGCGTCGCTCTACCAACCGCTCAGAGACCCACTACTCGCTTTGCAGTCGATAAGCTGTTGCTCGGGATCAGCATAAACCAACCCAAACTCAGTGACAAATTCATAAAACTTGTCCACAGAATCAAACGCCAATTCCGTTCGGATGAAATCGACCGCCAAATTTTGTCGATAGCTAAACAGTAGAAGAAATGATTACATTAGACATGGCAACATTGATACGAGCAAAGCAATGATTAGTTATTATTAAAGTTAAATAGAGAGAATGGAAATAAACTATAATCAAGTTATGCGGCATCATTTATCCTGAAACAGAAATCGGATTATCATTATACTGTTACCTTTGCTGGGCACTTGTCAGTGATTTATTGAATGCTCGTGTCTCGAGCAGAAGGCTCGTGCAATTAAACGAGCATCTTAATTGACTTCCATTGATAACGATTAACGTTATAATTTATAAATTGTCAACAAAAAAAAGATTGACTTTTTTCTCTTACAAACACAAGCGGATGTATTTTTTCAAACCTTCTTTTTATGCGCGATGGAAAAATTTTAATTGACGTGAATGCAAATGAACAATCGAACTTTAAATTATAATGAATGCAGTCATTCTTTTATCATATCAAAAATAACGTGATTTGAGAAGCGAGTGTAAAAAAAAATCTATCAACAATTTAAACTTTGGTATTAAATTGCAAATGAAATCGTGATTCGAGTTTCAAGTTGCATCTTTTAAGCGTGTAATCAAACTTACGTTGTAAAATAGTCATTAACATTTTGACAAGCAGGACAATTTACCGGGACTTCATAGCATGATAGATGAATTCGAATTTTTTTTTTTTTAAATAAATAAACTAGCAGATTCAACTATTATTTTAAAAAAACAATTAAACAAATTTTTAAGTGAGATTTGAGAATCTAGAAGAGTGTATATAGAAACGATATGAGTTGAACATTGTACTTATATGCAAAGTTTAGAGAAACAAGAGCAAGTCAATGATTTAAACTGATGTATTCGAACGATATCTAACATCATCGCGCAGATTTATTTATAAGCGCGGACTCTTGAACATTATACTGTATGCTAATAGCACACCTAATTTGTCGAGTTACACTTGCAAATAAATCAGAGCGCGTGGTTGATATTCGTTCGCGGACTCGAAACAGTTGAAGACAACTCAAGTGATTAGCTGTCTGAAACCGCTTGAATCAACACGTTGGAAAATGTGACCATCCCAACGTCGTTGAAATGGACAGACGGTGCGCACTATGCATTTTGAAATAAGAAATCTAAAAATAAATCTAATGGCAAATACATACGACTTGATCATATGTTTAAGGGCGTTTTTTCTTTCTCGGGTAATGAACCAGTCCATCAGGTTCGCGGACATGCGCGGTGCCGTCCGGTACAGTTTAAAGAAACTGTGATAGTTACCCAGCCACCAGGCTGACCGAACTTTTAAAGCGTGCTTTATGCACTCGTCATTCTTATCTTCCTCATTCAACGATTTCAAAATCGTTGTTAGATCTGAAACAAATGAATAAACTTTAATTAACTTTAATTAGCTAACTCAATTTTCGCAAGTAATCGAGACAAAGTTTAAAGTAGCAATTGTAATTTTAAGCAGTGTCGTTTTTTAGTTTGTTTGGTCTAGGATTGCAAAATCATACCTTGGGTGTTCTTGGTAAAGATGTAATACAAGATGCGATAAGCGACGAACTCGTATCTGTTTTCGCTATTGAGGTCTTGATAGAGCATTCGTAATTGCGTCTGACATTGGTTGAACTCCTCGTGGTCTCCGCGCTCCAAAGCTACGCGTGCGTGAGTCTCGTACACATGCACGGTGAAGGCATCTCGGATGCCTTGCACCGTCAAATCTTGTCTTATTGATTTCAGCTGGTTACAAGCGTAGTGGTAGTCCTGATCGAGCAACCAGCGCTTCTTCACGTGCGCCAAAGAATTTTGAAGTACACTTACCGGTCGCACTTGCGATGGAGCTGGAGCCTGAAAGACAAAATAAAAACTCCGTTACAGATCACAGTACATTATTTCTTTTTTAATTAAAAAACAACAAAGCGTTCATGAAAGTTAAGATCTCAGAGGGATAAAAATTTCCACATATAGAGAAGAATCGCATTGCAAGCATCAGTTTGAAACAACTTAAACGTGATATTGAAAGTTGAGCTTAAATTTCTAAACAGTCGCAATGAAAGTAAAAGAATTATTCGTACCGAGGTTAGACGCAAGTACTGTTTCTCGATATCCATGCAGGTGCCGATGATGTGCAGACCTGTAAAGTCGAAATCGCCCTCGTCCTTCGCCGCGGGGATTTGATTCGCCCTGAAAACGTCACTAAATCTAGCAGCCCGCTGCTGTAATTTCTCTTTCGAGCCTAACTCGTCGGCACCGGACAGACCAAACTCGGAATAAAAATGCGACTTATTTTGCTTGGCCTTCTTGGCCTTCTTGTTGTTGTAGTTCTGTTTGTTTCGCGCGGACTTTTTGTTATTCTTCGCGGGCTTGTACTCGTACTCGCTCACGTTCGACGAGGTCGACGAACTGCGCCGGTACTTGCGCGTGCTCGGACTGCGCGTGCGCGACCTCGATCGCGTCTTGGACCTTGACCTGGACCTCGAGCGCGTCCTCGACCTTGACTTGGAGCCGCGTCGGTGACTGAAGGGTCTCGCGCCCAACCTGGCGCCCAACGAGGTCGAAAGGCCGGACTTGCGCAATCCGAAGGCGATCTTCGGACTGGCGTTCTGCTGGGGCTTGATGGTCATCGTCATGCGCTCGCTGTGGATGCTCGGCAGGGGTTCCTTGTCCCAATCCTTGACCCAAAGGGAACCGTCCTTGGCCGCGAGGGTGATTTTTCCCTTTAGAATAATTTCGACCTGGTCCTTGTCCACGGTAGTCTTGCACTTCTCGTAACATCGCTGCACGAAATTGTGCAAGCTTGCGGGCCACTCGTCAACGAGATTTTGCGCCATCATCGGTAGCTTCTGGTTTGTACCTATAGTCGGGGTCGGGGGAGCTTTTTCGGGGGTCGACGGAAGAGGCGGCGTTGACACCTCCATCGGTTTGTCCTCAGGGGGAGGAGGCGGGTCTTTCTGCGGGGGTTGCGTCGGGGGCAGCGGCGGCAAATCGCTTTTCAAATTCGGCCCACTCAGAAAGTTGCCCATCTTGTTGTTACCCTGAAAGCTATTATTGAATTGAGCAGCAAGATTTTTATTCCGCTTACGCTTTTTCTTTGCGCCGCCGCTGTTCCCGGTTGGGACGAAACCCAGACCGGTTTTCTTATTCTGAAGGTTAAATCGAATTTGACCGTTGAACTCTGCGAACAAACAATTGAAATCATCAAAATCTCATCGCCAAGCTTACTTAGTTACTATAAATAATTTCCAACTTTCGAATTAACTTACGATTCATCTCGTTTTGATTGCCGTTCCAAAACGGATTGTAATTCTGCATCATGAAAGGATGCTGCTGTTGTTGCTGTTGCTGTTGTTGCTGCTGTTGCTGCTTTTGTGGTTGAGAATTCTGATTTGATTTGTTAACATGAACTTGAGCAGAGGGAGGGGGAGGTCCTGGTGGAAGAGGTGGGAGCTCAGAATTTTCGTCAAGCTTGATTGGGGTGCCAGGAGCGGGGAGCGGGGGGTTTTGCTGTTGCTTCACTTGGTTGTCCTGGTTGCTCTTCTGTTGTTGTTGTTGCTGCTGCTGTTGCTGGGGCCGCGGTTGTTGCGGAGGAGGGATTTGCGCGTGGGGCATAAAAGGAGGATAGCCGTAATAAAACATCTGGCCTTGATTGTACCCTTGGTACATTTGTCTGAAATAAAAAATATGTATTTTTTAATCTCGTGCCACCATTATCTCAAAGCAAAGATTACAGCGAAATTATAAAGCTTCTCTGAATGGTCATTTTAAAGCTTTTCAAAAGGGATCATAAAAATGAATGTGCTCTGAGATAAAGCCATAAAAGGCGCATTTTTTTAATCCTCAAACATAAAAATAAATATATCTAACACAAGTCCGTTTAAGGTCAGAAAATGTGTTCGGGACAAATTTGCCCACTGTTTGTTTACATTTTTTCGTCTCATCTATTTTCATCAAAATTGAATAAATACGTGTTGCCAAACTGTGATTGCGTAATTCTGAACACCTTATTTTGAAATCATTTCAGTTATTTCATAATTCGTTAAATTGAATTGGTAAAAATGTTTGATGAAAAGGGTCATTGTTGTTCGTCAACGTTTTGAAACGCCAAAGTTGTCTTTGTGTGTGCGTCTACAATTGAGAAATAATGGTCTCGCTTGCGTCCATGTTTTTTTTTTTTTTTCTTTTACGTTTGTCTCGCCACTGCTTTATGACATGGCATTTTGGTTGAACCTTATGATTAAACAGAATTGTTCTTACCCTGCATATGGAGGGTACATGTGCATGTTATTGGGAGGATATTGCCATGCCATGCTCGCCATCGATCCTGCTCCAAGTTGGTGCTGAAACTGTTGTTGCTGCTGCTGTTGTTTCTGATGGGTGGTTAAAGCTTCACTTTCAGACATAGCGAGTAGGTACAGGTATCAAAGACCTGTACTTATTCGTTACCTATTACCGCTGAATACAATAAAATATTGAAAATTGGTTAATTGTTTGGAATAATCTCACGATTTCACTCTTGATACTCCGTCACTTTGTTGGAGTTCTAGACTGTGATTATTGTGTAACAGATAAACAAACGTACGCAAACCATTCCATCAAAGATGGCGGAACTGAACAGTTCAAGAATTTATCCGCCAGATGGCTCGATCAAACAAGCAACAAAATTCAGTCAACAATCTGATTAATCATTAAAAAAAAACTAAAATATAATAATAAAAATATTTATTAAGTAAAAACGTTGTTTGTTTATTTCATTTGTTTACAGAAATTTTTGTTTACAAAGGAAGAGTGTATGGCAATTTGAATTTGCCGCCAAGTTGATGAGTGGCGCCACGATCGCCAGTGGCGGATATGTGAACTAGGATTAAAAGACTTTCCCAATTATCCAGGAAAGTAAGATAAGAAAAACGAAGAGGCAATGAATGACAAGAGAGCAGGTTAAAGAAGGACGAGAAGATAAAACTGCGATAACGCACGTACTTGGACGAATTGTTGTAGTCCGCGTGTGTGAACTCTGGCGCTGTCTACGTCACGCGTCGTCGTGTGCTCACACTTCAGCACACGCGACGTGCCCGTTAGTCGGCCGGTTATTTTTTCGTCGCTCGGGGATTCGCACCCACGTCACATGACCGCGTGATTATGCCAGTGACAAACAACAATTAACTCGCCCTTTTTATCATGTACGTCCTTTATCGCGCGCTTCTAACCTTGGTGCATTATTTATACGAGTTTGCTCAGGCGACGCGGCTTCTCTGGCTCAACCTTAAACGATCTCGCCGACCGGACCGAGATGTTAAGCAAACCGCACAAATTTTCAACAGCGTTCACCGACTACAAAAAATACCCAAACATTTTGCGCTGATACTCGGTTGTGAGGAACTTTCTTCTGCGGACCTCGTGCTCATCATCTTCTGGTGCATCGTTTCCGGGATTCCTTATGTCACTTTGTACGATAAGAAAGGTAAATTTGAAAAAAACAAAGTTTATTTTACCATGCATTAATTGATGTTTGTTTACAACTTTAGAATTCATCTGAAATAAATCCTATTAAAAGTTCTTGTAAACAGCAAAAGTTAATGAAAAATATTTTGTTTTAATAAATGAAGTCTGTAGGTTTGAGTTGGTTTCAGGATAATTAAAAAACAATCATGATATTATCGGACAAGTTGAAACAGTTCTTGTCTAATCAGTAAATTGCAACGTTGATTGTTTTTCAAAACTACAATTGATTGACAAACCAATTTATTAACTTTTTACTTGAATTATTTATGAATTATGGTATTTTCATTACAGGTGTTTTAAAAAAACAGGAAGAACAGCTGAAGGGGGAATTTTTGAAATGCAAACCTGAATTTGAGGAGCATATTGAGTGGAATCCGGAACCTTCAATGAAAATTATGAAAAATGGCACTAACGGTACAACTTTCAAAATATTTTTGCTTTTTTAAATCTTTTTTTTAATTTAAGGTTGTTAGAACTCTGTAAAAAATTAAAAGTCATACAATTTTCATAAATATTTCAATTTAAAACGGAAAAATTTGTATACTTAAATTTTGTAGTTCTAGTGCTATAATGTCAGATGTTTATTTCAATCATTTTTGTTTAGGATTCAAACATAAAACGCGGATACAATGTTTATCGTACGAAGATGGAAAGGGAAAAATATCAGCTCTAACTCGCGACTTAGCCGAAGCTGTTAAAAAGGGCTCCATAGAATTGGAAGAGATTACAATGGAGCTTTTGGAAACTAAACTGAATCCCGAGAAAGTTCCAGAGCCTGATCTCGGGCTTATCTGTGGCGAGACGATTTCCACATATGGATTCTTACCGTGGCACACAAGAGTCACAGAATTTTAGTAAGACTATTCTTCGATTTTGCATTCAACTTGAATAAGAACTGATTGAATGATTGATATGTATTTTTGCAGTTCGATACCCACGCACCGCAACATTGCCGTGACGGATTTCATAAACGTGTTAAAAAAATACAGTAAGTGTGAACAACGATATGGAAAGTAATTCAGATTAGTGTGAAACGCAGCGCACGTATATTCGGGATACATAACTTAAAAGCATTTGGACTTTGGTTCCCAAGACTGATTCTTCAGATCCGACTTGAATCGAAAAACGATCGCTGCACCAGTCGTATATAATCTTAAGTAATTTGTGGTACTACGAGAGAAAACGACAAAGCAGAACAATTAATCCGCTTTCTTAAATCTTTGTACAATCAACGAACCATCCCTGATCATCGATTGAATGAAGTTATAGTTTCTTTTTGTTTTGTTTAGATTTAAAACTGTGTTACGTTTCGAAGAATTTTAACAGTCTCGAAACCCATGTTTTGATGTAATTTTCATAAAATTACACTTAAAATTGTGGGGAGACGAATTTGTAACTATTTTTATCACCATTTGATATGACCGAAGGTTAAATTTATTTTTGGAAAATTAACATTTTAAAAAGCAAATTTGATCCAACAAGTGATATGTTAATAGACGCTTATGTTCGCTTTTAATTCAGTGAATTATGATGTCATTGTTTGTCAGGAAACATTCCACAATTGGGGCCATGTATCTTGAGCCTGAATTAACTTTGTAAAGTTATTTATTTTTTTATTTTAGCTTTAGACTACCTAATTTGCAGCAGTTAAGAATTAATAATTTTATCGGAGGCAGTCTATTCGAGTGATGATTGAACAAAATGTATAGTTTGTACATACTTAGAGCCAAAAACAATTATCACTTCATTAGACTGAGTCACAATCCAAATGAATCAAACGTGGGTGGGGTGGTGCTTTATAATTTGAATTTTTGAATTGATGGAAATTTAATCGATAGAAATCCATAGTACTTCATGACAATTTGATTTGAATCACATGGATCACATGAACTAGTAAGTTGCAACATGATAGGCACAAAACATAATTACATTTTTGACACCGATAGATATGCGACAATATTTATATTTTTAAGTCTTCCACTAATGTAAAACGAATCTAAGGTATACTACTGTAATGCAAAAAATAATCAAATGAATTCCAACTATGTAACCGGTAGCAAAAGATATCTATGAGTGTTTCTATGAGCTTTTTCCTGCGAGTGTTGTGTGTACAAATTTTTGTTCGCGCTCTGTACTATTTGCAAACTGCATTTAGGTAATACACGAACACTGAGTTTATTTTAATGTTTGTGTGAATGTGAGAGAATAATCAATCATTCTGGTGGGATGTACACCAGTTCTCAGTATACCTTTGTTCAAAAATTTTTAAAAGAAAGTTTCGACCCCAGTCGAACACTTATTTTTATCTAACAAAATATTTCATTTGTAAAATGTTTTGTGCATTTCGTTGTAAAATAATTAGTTATTGCAACTAAGAAACGAAAGAAGTTCATAATTTTAATATAAGTTTACTCTTTAAACATGTAAATTTTGTAAAAATGTAAAAAATACATTTAATATTTAACCGAATATCCATGAGAGATGTGTATATATATACTAAAATATAGAATTAATAAAAATATCAAGATTTTTAAAACAAATTCTTCTTTTCAACTTGTAACCTAAATTTTTTAATGGTGGCTTAGGAAAAACATTTTTTACAACTATAACTATGAATAATCATTGAAATCGCACAATTTTATACATTTTTATATATATCAAGAAAATTAAAAAAAAACTCAATTTTTTAATAATTCTCAACTCCTCACAACAATTAGCAGAATGCCTAATTAAGCAGATATTTGTCTCATTAACCCTAGTTGTCCATATTTCACCGGTATTTCATTTGTTTGATCCTAATGTAGTTTTATGCAAAACCGACATAACTTCTCCAAACTGTGATGTTTTGAACTCTTTAATAAACTCATTTTTGTCTAAAACTAGCCCGGACCGAAGACCTTTTTACAATGAAAATCGACATCTCGTGATTCAAACATCATTATCATTATTTTATTAAATTAATAACGCTTAAAAACTTTATTGCGAAGTCTCAGATTTGACTTGTTAGGTTATGTCCGAACCTCTTTAAACAAGTCACAATCGTTCTGAGCGCCCCTGTTGTCATTTTTTCGAAACTAAAATGATTCTTTCAGTTGAACAGCTAGCGCCTGTAGTTCACCAGCGGTCATTCACTGAACTAAACCGCAGGCGGCGGCCGCGGTGGGTTCACTGGCAGTTTCATGACAGTTGCATGCACAGTTGCGTGGCGAACGCCCAGTTCGCAGTGTGCACTTGTACAGTGTCACGTCAGGATGCGCCGCGAGTGGTGCTAAAGTCGCCGTGGAGGATGAGCGCGATCAGCGGCAAATTGTGATACGAAAAGTGACGCGCGGAGTCAGCCGATTTGTTTTGGCTCGTTTTTTTTCCTTTTTTCGTTACTTTTTCTTTTTGTTGTGGCCCCAAAGTCGCGACGCCGGCGACGGTTATCATGGCGATGGTTGCGTCTTCGAACATGAGCGGCCCCATGCAGAAGCAGCTCACCAGGAGTCTCGAGCGAATCCTCGAAGAGGCCCATCTCAGCGGCGAGCTCAGACTCAGCGGACGCAAACTCAAGGATTTCCCAAAGGTCGGCAAATCCGGCCCCGCCACCAGCTCCAAGTTCAATCTGAGGGATACCGTCATCGCAGGTCAGACCGTTTTCTTCACTTTTTGACTGAACACAAACATTTTACGGCGGTGTAAACAAAACTTGTTTCAGAAACTGGGGGAGGTTTTGAGGTTGTTTGGAGCTTTGTGTTGCGAACGGAATCTTAATGGTGTAAAAAAAAAGGGAATGGGGTGTTACATAGTATTGATTTCGAGTACATAAGCTATATTCATAAGATTTTCACACCGATAACAAGGTACTTTTTTTTTATTGTGTTCAAAAATTTCAAAGCTGCAAAACTTGTTTGGTATCACAAATGTTGAATTTTTAGCCATTGGTGGAGAAAAACCAGATCATTAAATGACTATTTAAAGATGTTCATTAAAGACTGTTAATAATAAGAGTGAATTTGTATCACTATTCTTAGAATTGTTTTGATACTGATTACAAAACTTTTTTTCTTCTATATTCGGATAATTATTGTTATAGTAGTTTTAATAAAAGTGAATTTCTTTTTTTTTTAATAGACGTATGAAATGGAAAATGGAGATGTTATTAATTTGAAAGTTGTATTAAATTTAATAGAAATCTTATTATTGGCAAAGTTATTCTTTGATGTACGCGAAAGTTCATTCACTTTATATACTGCTATTTACTTTTGTTTTCGATCTTCGCGTTTTCAAATGTCATCTTTGCGAACAAAAATCTTAACAAATTGAAAAAAAAAAAGAATCATTAACGAGCAATAATGCCAATTCTTTTTATCTTTAGTTACTCTTTCTCAATTAAAATAACTGTTTTTAATTCACGAAAAATCAACTTGTTGAATTTAAAAGTCTAATTTTAAAACAATCAGAGTGTAGAACAAAATATATTTATTATAAAAATTGAATTAATCACTTTTCAATTACGAATTGTAATAGCGTTTTAATATTCATATTTCACCATAATTTTCATTCGAGCTACTTTATTACTCGGTCATTAATTGCTTACTATCTCCGAACTGTACTTTTTCTTACTTTGCTCATCATTAATTCACCATAAGTTTAAAATTTTCAAACAAAACCATTTTTTTTCAATACTTCCATTTCTTTCTTACAATTTTTATTAATTTATTTATCATCAGTGTTACTTGTGCAATTTTTTTTTTCAACCAACTCATTCTCTATCTGTAACTGTTTATTTTGCAAATGAAAAAAATTAAAATCAATCACTAAACATTTCAAACTGAAACCATATATATTTATCTCTACGATACAAATTAGCCAGAGTACGTTTATGAAAGAGTTTCATTGAAATTAAGATGATCCGTAGTTCTCAAACAATATGCACTATGCGGAGGAAAATAGCCCGATTTATTGCGCGAGCGTCGCAGTTTATGTGTTCTCATAAAGACCGTACGCTTCGGACCTGCGAGTCGTTGTGCAGAAAAAAAGAGGCTCACAATTTGACGAGAAGAAAGAACCCTTTATTTGCCTGCTGGTTACGTCACTGTCCCATTCACCACCTGCTGTGCGTGAGCGCATAAACGTCTGGATACAATTAAAAAAAAAACTGCGGCCCAGGACAAAGAGAAGCTCAGGTGGACTCTTCTAGAAGTCCTTTTTTAAAAACGTCTGCCAAGGTTTACCATCTTGTTATTTTTTTTTTTGTTAATCATTGAAGTTATTATCTTTTTCCTTTAATTGTTCATCAATGAAAATAAAATAACGTGTAATGTTTTAGGTATGAATGAAAATTTCGACAGACTTTCGTGGCTCAGACGGAACTAAAGATGGAAGTTTATCTTGGCGTTTCCTTTGGCGTGATAACTCTGTTTGAAGTTTGATAAAAGTTGGGACAGTCGCACACGTGCCCTACGACGAAATAGAAACTCCAAACTAGTTCTTTGACAAGGCCTGGATTTTTCGCAGCACAAGCTTGCTCTTTGTTTCCATTCTCTTTGAAGCCGTTGGACGCATTGAAAAGTCGTTTTAGACTCAAAAGAATTGATGATTATTATTATCGACTACGTGCCTCGAGCGCCAAACAATTGTTTCGGAAGGAAAAAAAATATAACTGAACTTAACATTCAAAACAGGATTCGAGGCACAAATTACTATTGGATTTTAGTTTGAATTTTAAATTTGTAAAGTTATCCAAATCAGTTTTTAAACTCAAAGTTAGAAGTTGAAAAAAAAACATTGAAAGTTTGTTTGAGGTTTGATAGATGAAATGGAACTGCATTGTACAAATATCACGAAAGAGACAACAAAAACGAATCCGGTTGTTATCGTTGGTCGGAAATATTTTTTGTTGTAATCACAAGTTGGGAGAGGTTCGATTGAAAAGGCGGTCTAGACAGAATGTCAAGCGAAAATTTAGTACGTGCCTGAATTTGCACCCTCCCCCGCTTATTTGCACAAGGCATCGCAAACACTGTCTCTCATCGTCGAGCAGACCTGAGTCCAGTCGTACAGAGAATTTCTCTTCTGCGTCACAAAAGTAAACCTCTCAAAAAAGTCTGTTCTTCATAAATCTTCACTTTTTATGTCCAACTAAAAGTAATAGGGGAGAGGCTTGACCCTAGAGACATGTTTTGTTGTTCAAACAACTTTGATTTAAATTAATGTTCCCCTCTATAAATTGTATAATTGATATGATTCTTGTTGTTTTCATAAATGGGATGCAGCAGAGAAAGAGAAAATCAAATCTTTTCATCGGCTCCGATGTAACTCGAGTCATTTCAAGAGACAAGTTGGAGAACATGATACGTGAGGAGAAATATTTGACAATATCATAGAGATATGTACACAAAGGAAAGATCTAAGCGGTTTAGCCTCACGGATACGAATATAATTTTCCAAAGTCTGCGGGCGGACTTGAAGGCCCTGAGAATGTTGCACGTATGATATACCCAAACGAGAATGAAAATTGCGCTGGCGTGTCTCACGACGTACGAACGCACGTGCAGAGGAAAAAAGGAATCACTCGGACAGCAAAATGTATCATTTATGAACGTGCGGGGAGAGACAAATCCGTGTTATTGTTGTAAATGAGTAGGTTTATGACTCGGCTTGAAGATTGTAGGTCTTTATAGTGTTTGTTTCACGGGAAAAAGTTCAGTTTCCATGAGAGGAAAACGGTCGTGACGAAAATGGAACTGAGAGGGAAGATATTTATTTATTAAGACCTCGTTGATTTATAGCACGTTTTTTTTTGTTTTTTCGAAGGCCTTTCAAAAGATTGATGGAAGCATTTAAGGCAACATTTTAAATTGATTGTTAGAATACCGGAGTATACCTTTTTTATGACGTGAAAAATTTGTTGTAAATTAGAACTTTTTGATTTTTATCAACATATTTTTATCAGATCAAATTATGATTATTAATATTATTATTACAAATATCATTATAGTATATTTGTTTTATTCATTCGTGTTTGACCAATTTTATAACTGAGCGATGACGTGAATAAACATTATTTTTGTTTAAACCAGCACTGAGCCTAATCGGAATGAGTCGTGATTTAGAGCTGATATTTATAAATGCCTCCACGATGGCACGCATTAAGTTTTGAGCCGAGCCGCAAAATTGAATGAAGTTGAAAAGTTTTGAAAGCTTTTTTATACAGTTTTTTTACAAGTAAAATTAAATGAATGGTTTATTTTACTGCTCATTTATTGACTTTCACAAATTTTGCTCATAAACAATTTTCATTACTGATTGAATTTTTTGTTTAGTACAGCAATTTTTCTTTCCGGCATAAAGCACCATGTGTAATATTTGATATTGAAACTGGAGGGTAAAGGTTCCTGGTAATTCTTATGGTAATTTAATGTCGTTTTGATAGTGCAGTCATGTCGATTTGGCAACGTTCCCAATCGCATTTTTCCTCGCGCGATTTTTGCCCTTTGAGACCATACTCTTTAAGCATATCGTAATCTCGACGAATTCCAAACAGCGACTGCTTCCGATTATGTGTTTCAATTACAAAACTACATTTTTCTATTAGGATGTTGAAAAAACTTCTGTTAAATAAAAATGATCAATATTTTTCATTCAAAAAAGAATATGCATGGAAAAATCATTGAATTTGGTATTCAAAGATTGGAAATTGGTGCGAAACCAAAAAAGATTTTAAATTGCAGTATAGATGCGTGTTTCCTGCAATTGTACGAAATTAAGTATCAGAGTGAAAGTGTGACAGAACCGTAAACTTGTGCAAATAATGGTTAGAGATGTCGAAACTCTAACACGATTCGCAACTCCTCGCAATGATAAGCTATATGGACTTGCGTAATCACACAAGTTATTAAAAAAATCTCTTGAACAAACTGTCATCAAACGATTTAATCCGGCTGTTTTTAATAAACATACAAGTGCAATCAAGAATATCAAAGATCATTCCCAGAGACTATAATCGCAGTCTGGGTGAAAAATTTTATCAAAAAATAATCAAACGTGAATGAAAAAATAAAACTCATTTCTTTTGAATTCAAAGAATTCTAGAAAATTTACAAACCAGATTGAAAACTGAAAAAAGCAAAAAATAGCAAGTTTAACAAAATAAATATTTGAAAAAAAAAAGAAATCAGCAAAAACGAAGCTCGTGGAATTTGATGAAAAGAAATAGCAAAGTGTAAAGCAAGTATGAAAAAGTGCATTAAAATTCACATCTGATTCAGAAGCAGTTTTACATTAAGGTATGAGAAAAAAAGGCAGCAGGCTCAGACGCAGACAAGCGTGGGCACAGAAAGTGCTCTGTGGAGGAGTCTATCGACCTGTTGGCTGCAGTAAGGTTCCGCCGCATCCTTTCTATCTTTAGAGCTAGACGCTGTGACATGTGTCTCTCTTTCGCCTGTCGTCTTTGTGGCTGAAAAACCCCCTGACACAATGGCTCTGCGCCACCCCGTGAAAACGCATTAAGCCTACGGGCAGAAAATCGTGGCCCTTGAAAAGTAATGCACGACTTTTTTAACTGGGGAATGAAAAATGAACGCCCAGAAGAGTCACTGCAGGATAAAAATCATTCTGTTATAAATCATCTGTGACTCTCAAAGTTTTGCAAAAATGGAAAACAAAATTATGATAATAAATTTTACACTTTCTTGAATGTTTTAAAATCATTTGCAAAAACGACGACAAAACCAAGAAAATCATCAAACAGACCATTTCATTGTGTAGAGAACGCCAAAAGCTCTCATTTGAGTACCCACAAAGCTGGGTTTCAGAATATAAGAAAAAAAGTCAACAAATCATGACATAAATTCAAAAAGCTCGAAATTCATTTTTTTATGATATAATTGCATCTAAAAAATCAAGTGTAGGGCATATTTCTATTTAAAATTTTGCGCACTTTACATTTCAAAATTAAGCATTTTTTTAAAAACAAACCATTCTAATCGCAAGGAAGTTTTTATTTAACGTTAACAGATTTTGAAGTCGATGAATTGTATTCCTGAGGGTAAGAAGCAAAACGAGAGTTTGAATAAGTACAACAAAGGGAAACGTCGATAGAGTTGGTTATCGAATGGGATCAGCGGCGGGGGCGAGCGTCATAAATTTGTTCTATCGGGACATGTTTATCCGTGACAACGTATGTCGCACTGATTGCAAAGTGGAACAATCCCTTAAGCGGCAATTGGATAAAGCATGAGACTGCATCGAATCGCTTAAGATCTCGACACGCTATCAAACGTTGGGTTTCATATTGCTCGTCAGAAGGCGACTCGGTGGTTTTGTTTGAAACCGTCGCGGTCTATAATTAGACGCACTTTGCGGCGAACGAAAAACCGGCAAAAAGGAAGCGAACCTGGAGAAGGAAAAGGACTGAAATAGAATGCGACCCTCTGGACAGTTTTGATCACGCAATTCAGACCCCAGCCGAACATTTAATTCGGAACTCATCGTGGACTGATGAAAAAAATTCATTTCCATTTATCTTAATTAGAATTCAGGATGGAAAATTGAATCGATGTTAAAAATTGAAATCACTATTTGGAGATGAGTTTTGAGAAGGAGCCAACAGTTTTTGACCCTTTTTTGTAACAGTTTGATCAGGAGCTTTAAAAACATGGCCGTTGAGGAACTAATTGAATAAGGTTGCAATAATTGATAAAGAGTGGAACGGCAGGAGGGCGATACTGCAATTTTAATAACGATTAGCCCTAATCGGACGGCGACCTACTATACGTTGCACGCGCTAATATTCATTGACGGAAATACCAAACGCTTTATGATGCGTAGGAAAGGACAACAGAAAATTTAAACGATCAAACTCGTCTGTTCGTTTGATAAAATTAGTCAATTAATTCCAATTCTTTTAACAAGAACATACACCTAGAAAATGGTGAAAAAAATAAAAAACGATTATTATTAAAGAAGACAAATACAATATTTATCACAAAAAAGTACCTCCTTTTGAGCAATCTTCGCAAAAATTTTTGCACAGTTTAACTTTGATTATAAATTTAAACAATACAGCCAAGATCTTCAAAAAAATGATTGTTTAATCAAGCAAAAAGTTTGCAGGACTTTCTCAAACCAAAATACTTAAATTTACATCAATCCGTATTATTTCTGTTGGTTTTCGCCAGATGACGTTTCGTAAAAAAGTGTACAGAATTGTCGTTTGCGAAAACCGCAGAAAAAGAAACTCATTAAATTGACATCACCAACTCATAACCGGGGGAAAATTTTGCCCAAGGCCTCATTTTAATTTTACCCCTTTGCGAGCATGTAGGCCAGCCGCTGCGTGTTCTATCCACAGTTCATAATTTGCGATGCTTTTTTTTTTCGCGATACCACTAACGCGCTTTTCTTCGTGCCAATTCCGTTCCACTTGCTAGAACGCTTTTGTGGCGCGTGCAATTCAGCGTCTTCTTCCGTGCACATTACCATCCTTGACCCGAAAAAACGAGCCAAGTGTGCTAGCCGATGTCAGAAAACGTACATTTGATCCCGGCGAAAATTATTTTAATGACAGCCCCCCATCTTAGTTTGACAAAAAAAAGGAAGCATTTATTTTTTTGGCTACCAATTACTGCACATTGTCTGCGGTGGGGACGACATTTGTGACAGGAAGTCCTCTGAAAGAAAAAAAAACTGAAATTAAAATTGCCCAATAAGAAATGTTTTATTCTCATTTTGTTTTAAATAACAAATTGTTTATAATATATAACGCGTTTAAATTTGAAATAAAAAAAAAAGAATTGTATAATAATTGGAGTCTTTTGATCTGGCATGATCCAGAATGTAAATTGAAATTGAAAGTCTTGATTAAGAATGAAGGAAACTTTTAATCAAGCATCATAATTTCGTCAAACGATGATGAAAATTTCATGGCATTATTCTAGCCTGACAATTACAACCGGTTGAATTATGCTTGATGACAGGCGTAATGAGTGCACTGAACTATCATAATAACATTGCATAACAAACTCCGCATATGGCACACGTCAAGCCGTTCCACGTTTCGCCCTCCGATCCATTTTTAACCTTGCTGTCCTCAGTTTGATAAGCCAATCAAAAACCATGGCAACGGTTAAATCACTCAGATGTCACGTTTGCGCTTAGCAATTCAAATTTGTTACACAAATACACTTCCTATAATTATGCCTTGCTCTTCCGAGCGCTATGAAATTCTTTTCAGGTAGCTAGTTGCCCAGTTTCGACCATAACTCCATCATAATGTGATTGCTCCGGCGAAAGAGCAACATAATTCGTATACAAGAGCCTCAATTAATCGACCAGCACTTTGCACAAGAACTATTTTTATACCATAACCCTAACTGACAGAAAAAAGAAACTAGACAAAAAAAAACTTGATGTGGTTTCTTTCCTTATCTTTTTTTCGATCCACTTTCTGAAACAGAAAAAAAGCATTGTTTATATGGACGTAATTTCATAACAAACATTTGTTTACACTTCAAGATTAATCTGACCTGAAAAAGACTTTGAACTTACTGTTGGGATCGGTACTAGCGCCATCTGCAGCAGATAAAATGAAAGAAACAAGTGTTATAAATGATTTGGCTCGATGATATATACACAAGGGTATTCAAAAAGTGGAGAAATAAAATGGCCGCGAGATTTCGCGCGGAATCAAAGTTGCGCCGAAGGGACCATTCGACAACACATGTTTTCTATTTTTCCCCCGGAGCGATAATGTACTTCTTTGTTCGCGCGAAAGCGTTCCCACACTCGCGAGTCAGGGATGCGTTAACATGGATTTTTACATCGCGTGCAAAATGCTAATCGATAGCGACTCACAAATGCCTGGCTGAGCTTCTAATTAAACAATAACTGTTTTTTAACTGTTGCAATTAAGCGAGGAAAATCTTCATAAGTGTCGGTTTTCTATCGTTCCCGTAGACAAACTTGGCTGTAAAAAATTGCAAGGTTTACTTGAATATAGGTTATTTGAATTAGAAATGGATTAATTTGTTTAAATGAAATGAAAGTAATGTAAAATATGTATAAACAAACGTTTGATTATCACACAGACAAGTATGAAGGTAAATTTTAATTTCTCGAGCTCTTCTGATCTAGACCAATCAAACGGATGTCAATCAATTGACAAAAGAAAATTAACCCCGCCGGCTGAGTGGCGCTAGTGTACCAAAAAAAATGGCGTCGGCAAGGGTACAGATTGTATGATGTCAACAATACGGTTTAATTGCAATTATTATTTTTTGATTGATTTTTATTAACTCAATAATTGGATTGATCTTTTATAATCTATCTACTGATATTATGATTTTTTTCATTTTCTAGGTACATATTTCTCTTAAAAAAATGAAAAAAAGTCAAACCACTTGCTCGAGGTGTAAAAAAACTGCATTCTGGCATTGACTAGTTTCGACGTGGTTGCATAACGACTTTCGCTAGATGAAAAAGACCCAATTGAAATAGCAAGGCGTACTACGAAGCTGTCCTTGAACCGTGGACAAGGTTAAACAATCCCATTGTAAAAGTCTCGATGACGACAGCGGAGGCAAATAAATGCGTGATTTCATCTGATCTGAATTATTAATTCAGACATGATCAAGAAGCATTGCAGGACGATTGTCTGTTACGAAATTTAAATCCCCTGCACGATGTAAATCATGAGGATGGTAATGCTACAAAATTTGTTCAACGATTTATTTTTGTCATGGGGATGGTTTATCGTTCGGTTTTGAATAAAACCATTGTGCTTTACACCCCGTGAGAGAGGACACTCACCTGGTCGAGTGACAACGAACTTTCGTTCATTTCGTCACGTTCTATTTACCTCTCGCGTGTGACAGTTCCGAAATGAAACTGTGATCCCACTCAAAGTTCACTTGTTTCTATCAACACAGTAGGGGACTATTTCAATGCCTCAATTTCGACTTGTCATCTCGGATTAAAAGTCAACCTCTATCTATCAGTTTCAATTGTCACGAAAATTCGTTACTCTTTGACTCAAAATAAATCTCAACCAATTAGTATCTAGTGATTTGTTGTTGCTTACAAACAGATAAACTTTGAATCTAACTTGTAACTAAATAAATAATGATATAAATAATGACATAAATAATGATATAAATAATGATGTAAATAATGAAACATTTTGATTGTCATGTTAATTGAATATTTTTAAATCAAATCAGAGACGAGTTTTCATTCAAACATAAACTGAGTGTCCGCCTATTATAACGCGTTTAATAATCACGATTTATCCCTGCTGGGGTATCAAACACGCATATTTATTAGTGTGTGCCGTCGCATGTCCGTCGATTAGCGGAAATGAAGCAGCCGGCATTACGCTCGCTCGTCACGTAAATTTCATCGCATTGCGCAGTATCGATCCTCGCGTTGCTCGCAGGACCTCGACCTTGGCTTGGCGACCCTACCACGCACAAAACGTTCGCCGACCCTTCTGTTCCCGTAACAGACGCACTCCTGTCCAAACCGATTTTTATCTAACCCAACAAACTTGCGTGCTTTTTTCCCCTTGGACTTTTAACGTTTAGCATCAGGCATGAAATATGCAAATAGAAAAAAACAATCGATCAGTATAATCAATAAACATTAGTTCAAGAACAAATAAACATTTTTTTACATTTTTAATCTATTCTTGAATGTTTAACAATTTAACTTTCTGTCAATTGAACATTGAAAAAAATGAATTTTATCATTTTAGAGATCTGATTAAAATTACAATTGGAGGTTGTATTCTTGATATTACGATAAACCAATTGAAGGACATTGCTACCTATTTTTTTGTGCCTATCGATCATAAGCTTGCGGCAGCGTCTGGAAATCAATGGGAGTACTATACGTACTCTGTATATATAGACGTACAGCTGGAATAATCGCAAGTTAGGGCGTCGGCCCGACGGTCTGGATGAGATAGGGACGAAAACCCCTTGGCAGCGCATTGCAACTCGTGAAAATTACCAACATTTCTTTTTCTTTGACAAACGGCTGTGCAGTGCCAGCAACGAGCAGCCATAATTGCGCCATTGTCAGAGTCCGCGTACCGGAAATGACTAATATATCCTCCGTCTCAAAACTTTGCCATCCATTTTCGGTCCTTGAATGGTTCGAATTTTAATTAGCAGAGACCTTATCTCAGATCTTGAGACGGATGCTCTGGTTGGATTTGGCACGATATTTTACTGCAGGGAAACTTAAAATCCAAGTTTTGTTCTGGGATTTGAGAGAAATAAAATAAAAATAAAAATAATGAAAGAAATCTTGTCAGAAAAGTGCAAGTCAGTTGTCAGGAATGGGCTTAGCCGAAATAAGTCAAGGATGCTCAGTTGTGTTGCGGAATTTTGATTCGCACTTGAAAAGAAAGGTGGGAAGACTCATCGATTGGCAGTCGAAGTTGAAGAGGAAGACAAACTTTTCGGGAGAAGATGTCGCTCAATTATCCACCCCCTTGGCGGTAACTTGAAACGCTGAGCTGTCGCGAAAGTGAAATTCGACGAGGGCACAATATTCTCCTGTTTACTTCCGTCTCTTGGCAGAAAGGTGAAGGATGATGGTATCGACCCAAACTTATTGCTGAGTTTGATTGAACTTTCAAGATACATTTGGCAGACGCTCAGAAGTCAGACTTTCATCAACAACAAAAAAAAACTTTACAGACATACGAAGTTGGCAAATTTATCAAAAATTTGGCATAAATAACTTTCTTTTGATAGAATTGAAAAAAAAGAAAGTTTCTCAGCGACTTCAAAAACAGATCAAGAGATTCGATTAAAGAATTTCAAACAGGAATCACCTGTCTGATATCACAACAAAGTGTCCACCCTAGCGTTTATCAGTCAGCTTTTTTTGTCTTGACTTTGTACACACTTCTCGCTATCGCAGGCTTTGTTCGAGGAACCTGTTCTTCGTCGATAGGCCTCTCCCATAGCAACAGCCAGGGGTCCCTTATGATTGGGGGTGCGCTTTCATCGGCCACGTGCGAACTTGGCACAATCACCTAGGGGTGCTCCAACAACCAATCAATACTGCTACCAACTTTAATTGATCTTACGGCCGGCCAAAAAAATTTCTTTTAACAAGCGACAACGAGACAATGCGCGTTTTTGTATTTTCGAGGGTACATTGTTCTTGAAGATTATCTCCAAATTGTCCAATTGGGGACTTGAGATACATCTCGTGGGAACCCAACTTCATATTAAATTTGATTAAAAATAAATGTTACACTCGTTAATTTGATTTGATTTAATTTATTTGTAAGTGTTATGTAAAGTTCGTTTAAAAATTTCAATTAAAATTGAAATGTAGAAAATTTTTAAACGAGTTTTATAAGAAGCACTTTATGGTTTTGAAGATGAATTAAAATGTTGGGAGCATCTAGTTGTGAGATGGAAGTACGCAGCGGCAGGCAAAGTTATCGACCGACAGAACGAGAGTAAATTCGAGAGCGAAAGGACGAATGTGAGTCAAGCCCGAATGAAAGCGAGCCTGAGAGATGAACGTTTTGCACAACTCGGCCCCGGGCAATGCTCGGGGCCGATCGAACGTCTCCCGTAGCCTGCGGAAATTGCCAATAACCGTGTCAACAGGAGGTTCGGCTAATATCCCAAAAAGAATGAGAGATTCCAGGCGAGCTCTAGGGGTGCTGGTTGATCCGACGACAATAGAAAAGTTCGAGATAACAAAAGATCAAATTTGTTTTGAATTCTAGAAAAAAGTTGAACCGATTGTAAGTTTTCTTGTGGGTGCAAAAAAAAGAACATGAAACTTTCAAAGGGAATGTCAATGTGAGAAATGACTTTTAATCTTAGGTTGAAACATGTTTGCTTGAATGAAAGATGAGGTGTTTTTTGTTTTAATTTTGAAAAAGAGAAACATATCTTGTGATAATGAAACAAGTTCTGTAGACCGCCGTGAGGTAAAATAAAAAGTTAAGAAATTGAACACAAGTCAAAGTGCGAACGACGGTGGATCCTAACCATTTTGTAAATTGCATGTCGCAGACCTCTCGAAGAACCGTTTTATGGAATTGCCCGAGGAAGTCACGGAGTTTCCTTTTCTGGAAAAACTGCAACTCTATCACAATGCCATCAAAGCCATACCGGAAACCGTCGGGATGTTACTGTCGCTTAACTACCTCGACCTCAGGTGAGAATCAAACGATTGTCTTCTCTTATAAGAAGAGGTTCTTTTACTCTTCCTAATTGTATCACATTAGTGGAGTTGTGCAACAATTTTTTTGCAAACTCTTTCAATTCTTAATTATAAAGTTTACTTATGATTCAGACAGTGATATGTCAGATATGAATATATAGATGATTGATAAGCAAATAGAAAGTTTGTGATGAACCAAATGTGATAAGGAAATTGAATTGTTTCAGTCGGAATCAGCTGCAAACACTGCCTCGAGAAATTTGTAACCTGAGTTCGTTACAAATTCTGTTAGTAGCGCACAACAGGTTGAAGTCCCTGCCGGAGGATTTGGCTAGATTGAAACAATTGGCCGAGCTGGACGCAGGCTGCAACGAAATCAAAACCCTGCCTCCCAGGATGAATGAGCTTAAGGAACTCAAGTTGCTCGACCTGAGGAACAATTTGCTCGAGCAAATACCAATTGGTACACAAATCAAACGTCAAATTTTATTGACCAAATGATTAAAAAATGTTTTAAACAAAAACAATTATTTACCCTAGTTAACTTTATAATCAATTTTATCTTTTCTTTTCCAACTGATCAATCAACACTATTTTATTTCTTAATCGATGATTAATTATTTATTAAACATTGCTATATCGAATGGGTAGAATACACCTAGCAGACCAATTTTAATTTTTTCTACATAAATAAAAACTCAGATTCTTTAATTCGTTGAAGCTCAAAGTTCAGTGTATCAAAGGTTAATGAATGAATTATTCTTTACTTTTATTTACAGAACTCACGTACCTGAATCTCGTCAGATTGGACATTAGCGGGAATCGAATAAAAGAACTACCCCCAGAACTGAGGGAAATGGTAGACCTCGCAGAACTTAGACTCTCGGATAATCCTCTTACTTCACCACCTGCCTCGGTATGCTGGTTTTCAAATTGTTCATAATGCAATTTCAACTTGTAACTTTGAGCTGTAATGTGGGAGATTTGCAATTTGTTTCCCTTTCACAGCTGTGCATTCGCGGGCGAACACACATCTTCAAATACCTGGAGCGACAGGCGCCGAAGCACGAGAAAAGCCGAGGAGGAAAAGCGAGACGAGGCCCAATTGACGCGCTGAGAGGTGGCCATGCGACCCTCGACTCCAGGTCACACAGGCGGCACAACGTTGACAGCGGCTATAGCACCAGCGATGGCTATGATAAGCGTTGGTCCCAAGAAATTCAGACCGCGGTTAGTTTCATCGTCATCTTTGTCGTCTCATTTATCCTTTGTCTTTTTTTATCATCCGGTGAATCTCAGCAATCGTAAATTTGTGTACGATGAAAGTCCTTTTATTTTTACACTACTTCTACATGCCTTTTTTTATATGCGAATTATTTATTTTTGTAAATTGTGTAAAGAATATGTGTTCTTAACAGTAGATTAAAGAAAAAGAGTCATTGAGATTAATTATTCTCGACTGAATGAACAATCAAAAAGCTTACAATGATTAATGAGAATGTCGATTGCAAAATTATAATTGCAGTTTGTAAAGAGATTGTACAATCAATGATAACATGCAACAATCTAAACGACCTTTTATGTGCTATTGGAAACGAGGGTTTTTCTTGTTTTTTTTTCTTTTATTTTAGTTCGTTCCGTTTCTGAGTTTGAATTTGATCAGTCCGTGATGAATAAAAGTTTGGAAAATTGTGACTGTTGATTTAATTATCATCCTAATCATGCTCTACCAATCCTGTTTGAAAATAAAATTATCTTTACGACCCAGTTCTATCAGTCGTTATTCATGGGATAAAAGTTGTGGTCAAATCATTTGATTTAATTATTACACGATAAACACGAAATTAAGAATGAATGTCTAATTGATGCATTTTATCCTTTTGACTTTTAATCAACATCGCAGACACTCGATGGCGAACCTCGACCGGCTTGGAGGCAGGGGTGTTCTCCATTATCAATAACCCTTCCTCATGATATATCACAAAACGGTTCTTGTGGCAGTGGCACTTCGACGCCAAGCACAATATCACCTGGGGACAATACGTCACTTGAGGATGAACTGGGCAAGGTAATTTGTGAATTATTTAATTATAATTAAATACTTCAATCTTAACTACTGAATTGAACAATGAAATTTTAACGATAATGTCTTCTTTAGCATGAATAATGTTGTTAAATTTATTATTCAAGAATCACGTCTAATTAAAATATAAAAGGAGCATTTAAATTGTATTAATTTTCCAGGCGATGAAGCTTCAAGACAGACTTGAGAGGAAGACGCTGGAAAGAAGTGCTTCAGCGAATGGGACAGATTCTAAAAGTCAGCTCTTAACAAACGCTCGGTATACGTCGATAACGCCCCCTGGGTGAGGAAAATGTGTGATATAAAAGTTGTTCACGTGAGAAACACAATTATATATTGTGGAAAAAAAAAGTTGCAAAAACAAACAAAAGACATTGAAAATTGGAAGCAAATTGGATGCCTTTAGAAATGATTCAAAATTGTCTCAAAATTAAAATTCAGTTGATTGAAATCAATGAGAAATAAAAGTTTGATTCGTGAATTAATTGAATTTCATTCATTAAATTTGAATGAACACTTTTTGAAAATGAAACAAACTTTCTTATTTAAAATTTTGATGTTTTAATTTTTGCAGTCACTTGGAGAGTATGTCCTTATCTATACCTACGTCACACACAACTACGCATCCAGTGCAACCTCTTCAAACGACGAATTCAAGTATAGCATCGCAAATTAACGGAGACAAGATTCAAACGTATAAGTACGTGATAAATATTAACATCGAACTAACAAAGTGAATAAACTAACTTTCAAATTAATTCCATCAAGAGAATATGCAACCTAAGTAATCCTTCATGTTAAAACGAAAATCGTCTCCAAAGCAAATAACAAAATCAAAATAAACGATTCATATTAAAGAAAATTAAAAAGAATAAATAAAACAAAAATGTCGAATAAAGATTCTTCAAGCATTATAAAACCTGTTCGTTTTATTTTTAGAGAATACAAAGAAGCCCAAAAACGCCAACGTGCAAACGAGATGACGAACATTTATAGAAACCGAGGACAGGCAACTCCACCAGGGCCGGAATCGGGAAACTCCGAGACGGACTCGACGTCTTCCTCGGGACTGTCGAGCAAGCAGATTTTTAGCGAGGATGGTACAACGAAACGGCCAGTGTTAAAGGTCACACCCTCCAGGATCGGTTATAACAGCAGCCTGGGGTCAAGCGGTGCTGCGAACGGTTGTGATGAAAATCACACTGCACGCAATGGGAGCACTTTCACAGAGCAGACGTATAGGAAACCAAGCTCGCCTGTCAAAACTTCGAGTAGTATCTTCTCCGCGCACTCGAGCCCTGGCCGAGTGATGCCCCGGGTCGTTAAGACCGCCCAGGGCTACGTCGAGGGGAACGAAAGTCCAAAGGCTGTGAGGTGGAACAACTCGGACATCCATCTTTCTGACAAATTCACAACTTTTACTATGAGAAGGGAATTTGAAAAGGCTAAAGAAGAAGCGGACCTTATCGAGCAACTTAGAAGTGTAAGAGTTTGAAATATTATGAATGTTGAGATGAAGAAAAAAGTTTTTATTTGATGAATTTCTACTCTTTTGGCAATAAAGAAAATCAGTTTTTTTTTTAAGTTTAGTTGGTTATTTTTTATTTGGCTGTTTGTTTCATTTGATTGATTTTGCTGGTAAAATGAAAGAGGTTGATTTCAGCAGGTTTCTCCTTGATTTCAGGACTCGGAATTAAATTCCAAGTTACAACTTTACCGATCGTTTGAGAGCATTTAATGGATTCAATGCAAATTTAAAAGTTTAATTTATAGAACGTAATATTAAATTTTATTTATCACTTAGTTAGTTTCACACGTTTTTTATGCATAATTGATTTTAACAACGGCATTTGGCATTTTATGAATTTTCTTTTCTTTATAAGTTTTTATTATTATTTTCATCTTGCATTTTTTAATTAAATATTAACATCTTCGTTCACATTTTAGTTTTCATTTTTTTTGTACGAATTTCTTCTGAGGTACTAAATCTGTTTGTTCTATTTTAGAATATAGAGACGAGATTAAAAATGGCTCTTCCTGAGGATTTGGCTCCTGCTTTAACAGACGGTGTTGTTCTTTGCCACTTGGTTAATCATGTCAGACCTCGTTCGGTGTCTAGTATTCACGTTCCTTCACCTGCTAATGTAAATATATAAAGCTGTACATTCAAAGCTTGAATTCCTACACTCAATTAAATTAATTAAATAAAAATTAAACTAAACAAATATTAGAACTTGATAGTAGAAATAATAAAACTTTTACATTAAAGACTATTTTTTTCTTTTTAGCCTCATCTACCGATTCCTCGTTGCCGAAAAAATGTGGAAAACTTTTTGGAAGCATGTAGGGCGATTGGCGTAGACGAGGTCAGTAAATCACATTGTATCCTTCATCGTTCGCTCCTTCGCTTTCACCCAGTGTATTCGAAACTTTAAAAATCCATCCAATCAGTGAAACATTTTTGAGCACAACCTGAAAGTCTAAAAAGTGATTCTGACTACAAGAAATGTAGCATTTCAAATTCTTTGCAATTACTCTAGCATGTTAATGAGAAAAAATAACACCGTAGAAGGCACATCAGAATAACAGCTCGCATATCACTTAACCAAAAGCATATCCCATCCATCAACCATGCAAGCATCAATCCATTGACAGAAAAAATTTCATTTAAAGCATAGAGTTGATTTCCAAAAAAGAATAGAATTCGATATTCCGATAAAACCATGCGAGACAAATTGAGAAACAAAATGGTAAGTCCGTCTTGCATCCAGCAACTACTAGTCAGTCCCTGTTTCGTCATGTGACTAATTTGTAAATTTGTAATGATAATAACAGAAAGGTTTTGTACAAATTGTAAAAAAAATTTCTTTCAAATGTATATACAAGTACAAGTAAGAAAACAAAGTGAGCGATCGAAGGGGGTCGATCGGTGATATTTGCATGCGCCAATTCTTTGCTTTCGTGTTTTTTATCGCTTGGTGAAAAGAAAATTCAAGAAATTAGGGGAGAGAGTATAAATTATTATTGAAAACAATGAACTTTAAAATGTAAAAAAAAAGAAAATGGGCTGTATAGAACTCGACCCTGCTTTTGTCTTAGCAACATTGATTAAAGATGCTTTGTTGAAATTTTGATAAGAGGAATTGGGACTGAGTAGTTGTGTTGTTGGTTGCAGGAGGTGTTGTTGGACACGGACGCCATTATGGACGTGGGGTACATGGACGCGTATGGTCTCGAGGCTCTGGGCCAGCTCGTCAGTCGTTTGGTTAGCCTCGAACGTCGCATTGAAGATCCAGGTCCTACATCCCAAACAGTACAGGATCGCCTCGTTTCTGCGATGCTTTTCGCTGCTTTCGTTGCCACGCTGGCGTTGCTATACGCGTTTCCGATACCCGATTGAATTTTTAATATTATCCTCTACGCCATGACTTACGATTTTTTCTTTGCTTCAAAATTTAAATTTATCCATAATAATTCAAGAAATTATAATTATTGTTTTTTATCAATTTTATCGTTTTTGTATTTCACCAATAACTGAAAACAAAAACTCTAATTTAATTATTACCTCGTTTTATTAAATACTTCGATTTTATTAATTTGTATAAAAGATTATTTAATGTCTTCAATTTAATTAATTGAATTTTCAAAATTTTATTTTTTCATTCCAAAAAGTATTATTTTGTACACCGCTGATGTATTTTCACTTTTGATGAATGAAAATGAATCTGAATAATGACTTTGATGAAAAACAAAAAATGCAAAGAAAAGATCGTATGAAATATTGTTTATTAAAAGGCACTAAATTGATTAATTTCCATTGAACCAATTCGTAATTTGCAATGGCCGATGTAAATAAACCCATTTTTTTTACTATTTATACGCGATATTTAAACACTGCTAAAATACGAGAGGTTTGAGTTTTTGACAGCGCTTTGCTTCGACAAGTTTCGTTTTTTTGTAAGCGTGAACAATCAAACGAACCGAAAATCAACAAAGACGGTACTTTGTACTTATCCAGCATGATTTACTTTACCCTTCGAATGGCATTCAGGTTCCACGTTACTCGGGACTGGTTTTTTATTGTATTTCGCTTAGCAAAAGGTGCTTTGAGACACATCGGTAATGCGATAGATTTAGATACTGTTGTTTGCGATTTGATATCAACCCAGATTTTTAATATGAAAGTTGACTTTTGATGAATTTCATTTATCTCACGATTCCTTTCGAGTGCCGAAACGAGATGGTTCATCGAATTAAATTTTATGTAGTTATTAATTAGATAAATTATACTGCCAATGGTTGAGTTAATCAGTCCACTTTTTTCCAGCTTTATTATCAAAAAAAAAATAAATAAATAAAAAATACAATCGATTGTTTACTGATAGAAAAAATTGGATCGATTCATCTTAGCTTGTTGGTTTACAATTTTCTGAGAGGCTGTAACATTAGCAAAGATATCAAAATCGACTTTCATCTTTGTGTTTGAATAACCCAAGTGTATTTAAACTAAGTACCTTCTCATGTAAGAATATTATAACGAGTAATTTATCTGGTGAAGAAGTTCTATTTTGGTACAACTTGTGACTGAGATTCGCTGGTCGACGAAAACCACGCATCGGACAACTAACATTAATTTGTTTCCTACAAAACGACAATATTCGTTTTCGCAGTTAGGCCAAATCAGTTGTAACTTTTGTAACGTGCAAAGCAGACTTACCTTTTTTTTTTTTTTTTTTAATATTTTTAGACACAATTTTTATAGTCGTTATTTTGAGCCTGATTTTTTTTATAATGTGTAGTAGACTGTAGTTGCAATTTTATATGCAAGTCTGTGATTTGGCGCTGCAGGCAGAAAAGTTTTTTCAAGATTCCTGGTGGTGCTACGATGAGCTTTTTGTGCATTTATTCTTTTGGGTGCAACAATTTTTATAATAAAACAAATCAACATTTTAAATAGAGTAACTCAAATATTGTAATATAATTGATATAATATTTTGAACATTTCAAGTTCAAACTGATTGATCAAAAGGATGTTTTTAGTAAAGAAAATTGTTGCACCTCGATATTCTTAAAATATAGTTTTTTTTACAATTTTATAAACTAATGGATTGTCTTGGAAGGATTGTTTGGAACGAAAAGGGTTTTATGAATAATGGTGCCTGCTACTTATATCACGTACACAATTTAGAGACTAAAAACAAAAAGTATAAAAAAATATAAACATAACTTTTGTACTTATGAGAAAAGTATTTAAGAATTTTCTTAAACAAACTACTTAATTATGCCTAAATATAAGTGGTGCTACAAACACAGCACAGAGATATTTCAGATAAATCAACTTTTGACGTAACATCGAATATGAATGATTAATTATTATTTATGGTAAAAAAAAAAAAAAAAAAAAAACAATGTCGAGCACTTATGTCTAGTCTTCGTTAGTTTCGTTTAGTTGTACTTCTAGTCAGGTTCGATTTGCGAATCACGTATTGAGCGCCTTTTTCGACTTAATAAAAAATAAGCTTCCCGGTTTATAAGAAAATTTCGTAAACACACTTATATGGTATATTTTTTTAACGCATTATATCAGTATTAAGTAGCAAAAATGTCGTAGTATTATGATCCTCAACGTAATAAGACTGGCGAACTCGCGACCTGTTTCACTGACTGGATCCAAAAAGAAAACAATCATTCCAATTTTTCAATAAACAAGATCAAACCCCTTTTAATCTTAAGTTCAAATTTAATGTTAATTGTATTTGTAATTGGTGAGGGTATTCTGTAAGGATTTTACAATTTTTGTCTTTTTATTAATTTTCCTTTGGAATAGCCTAAACTTAAACACATCACAGCAAAATAAAATTATTAATTGTTAATTGATGTTCGTAAGAATACAATTTTATAAAAATTGGAATGAGTTCGGTGAAAAAGATTTAGTTTGACATTGTAGTTCAAATTCAAACTAAGTTATGTGGTACGGTGAAAAAAGAAAACTAAATGTATCCTTATTGGCACAACAATAAACCTTTTGAACAAAAATTGAAATTTATAATTGTACATTAAATCCCTGAGAATTTTTAAGTCACCAGATTGCAAAATTTAGAGTTTATTCATGAAAAAAATAGTAATAAACAAATTAATTAATGTTTGAACGAAAAATGAAATTGTAATTGGTGTTTCAATTTTCTGTTTCAGAAATTAGTTTGCTGTCCAAGTGACGTCCTGGAAGGTGGCAGAGGCGTGATACGAGTGGCAATTACCGTCTCGGAGTTGATGAGGTTTCACCAGACTCGATCACCGCTTCACAATTCACCGTCAAATTCGACCAACGTGCCGGTTTAGAGTTTATACGAAATCGACCTCGGCGCACTTTTCCAAACCTTTGTTCTACTTTAGTCATCACATTCAAAAATGATTTCGCACTAAAAACTACTAAACAAAATAAATTTATATCGTTGCTCAAACAATCAATTCAGAATTGTAAAAGCATGTTTGGTATAGTTAGTCACAAGACAGTTCTAGTTAAAACATTAGAAAGAAAAGTCATCTCTGCGATCTACATTTTGTTAGAGCAGCGAAAGAATTTTCAATTCAAAAAATTGTTCGAGATTGATGCACTTAAACGTCAAAATCAAAATAGCTGTATTTTTAGACTGCATCAGCCATGACGAATATCATAGTCGTTAAAATGATCTCCGTTCAACGAAGAGGCATTGTTCTTTGCTTCGCGCATGATATTCCTTAGTCTAAGTTAGCTAGATACCAATTTTTCGAATTCTGTGCGAAGATCATTTTTGCACTGAAAAAAGTTCAATGTACTTAATTATTAATGTTCAATGGTACAAATTGATTTTTTTCTCCAATCAAATTTCATGCTGCGGACTAATCGCTGAAATTGCTGATATTTTTTTTCAATGTTTTGATTTTGTTATTGGTACTTAAGATTCATTTTTGTTTGAGCGATCACGTTTCAGTGGGAAAATGATGTTTCGTCGGCGTTGTACGAATAACATAACGACGAATTGATATACGAAAATTGCAAATAAGAATTGTATCGATGATAACAGTAGCATTAATCGTATTAATAACGACATCGGTTGCGATAATAAACATCGTTATGGCAATCAGTTGCACGTTTTTGACTTTCCGTTTGTTCTGTTGTTCGTCTCAGTCAGTTTCTTTTGTTCTGCATGTTTTTTTTCGTCTTCAGTTATATATTTTAGTGGATAAAATTGAATTTGACCGAAATCAGTGTCCGATGAAATTTCTTGCAAAAACGTCCTGCGAATCAATTTGTCAATAGCGTAGCTATTTTTTCATCGTTTTGTAGTTGATTGTAAATCTGACAATGATCAGAGGAATTTGAAATTTCATCGGGTTGATTTGGTGAAATATTGAGTTGATATCGACGAACACTGCGAACGTATTTATTGTGCCAAAGATGTATCTTTATTCTCACACTCGATGAGCAACTGCTCGCTAAAAATCAAATAAAATTTGTTTCGTACTCATTGCGCATATTTATTTAAAAAGACTAAAATTCTCACTCGCCCAAATTTCCAAATGATTGTCATGTTAATAAGTATCCAATTTAATTTTTGGTAAACATTTGTTTATAAAAATTAATTATTAATAATAGGTTTTTTTTGAAAGCAGAGGAGGAGGACAAATCTCAGTTGTGTAAGTTTTTTCAATGAGGAAAGAGAACTTACAGCTTTGAGTAGAATAAATTATGCAAAACCTGAAATTGTTGTCTTATGTTTTATCATAGAAAATTAAAACACCTGCTATTAGGATTGCATCAACCATGACACAAATGTTATACTGGAGTTAACAAATATAAAATAATCATATAACGTGGATGTTCCCAACAAAATCGTTTGAAAAAGAGAGAAAAAAATGTACAGTTTCTCCTACATAATTACCAATTACATTTTTCAATGAGAATTTTTTTTTAATTAGTATAATAGAGTGAACAAAACAATTATTAAACAATGGATGTAATTAGGGACGGATTTTGAAGTTGATTATTCTTAATAATCCTTCTGGTGACAAGTTTTCATAGAAAATCCACGCGACTTATGACGTCTTTAAGATAATGAGATTATTCAGTGATAATCAAAGTAGGCTTAGATTCGCTGATTGTTTATCAATACTTAGTCTAAACGTGAACTTTTAAATCAGAGTGATATTGCAAAATTATTTATACAATTATAGATTCAATATTCAATTGATTTGCATTCTTTTTCAAGCAGTTATGCAGCAGAAAAGAGTAAAATGATTAATTATATAAAAATCCATCGTACATTTGCTTAAAAATTGTAGACTTTTTAAACGTTAATCTCAAATACAAATCTATACAAAGAAAATAAGTAACATCAAAAAGTGAAATCATTGAAGCACCGCGTGCGAGATAAGTAATCGATATGTATGATAAAGTACCCATGATGGATTCGTATACAATATAAATTAAGTACATCTTTCTCCGAACGGTACACTTCAGTCTGGAAGTGTCACTCACTGTAACAACAACTTGGGAGAGAAGTCACGCTCAAAAATGATACACAAATTTTTCACTTCCTTCCTCTTACTAACTATATGTTGGAACTCAGATGGTAATTATTATTATTTATGTACTAGTTGATAATTTTTTTTTTTATTTCTAATCACTCTTTTCGTAGTCTGATTAATTATTTTTAATGGTAATTACTTGAAGGTTTCATAAAATGATACAAAGAATGAGATAAGGGAAATTTCAATATTTATCTGTCAAAGATTCATCATAATATTTTACAACAAATTTCAAATTAACTTTTTCTCTGAATTATTGCTTTTATTTTTTCCCTTATCGAAATTTTTGCATGACTTTTCAGCTAAAGTTGGATTCGGTCCTGGAGTACAAGATTGGGGATACGTATCGGTTAGACCAAATGCAACAATTTTTTGGTGGCTATTTTATACAACTGCAGATGTGAAATCATTTTATGAGAAGCCTTTGGTGATCTGGTTACAAGGTGGTCCAGGTGGCTCATCAACAGGATATGGAAATTTCGAATTGATTGGTCCTTTGGATATCCATTTAAAACCTAGAGAACATGATTGGGTACAAAAAATTTGGTTGAACCATTTTTACAAATTAGATAATTATTAAATCAATGTTACAACATTTTTCATATTTTTTAGGTGAAAAATTATAATGTTTTATTCATTGATAGTCCAGTGGGGACGGGTTATAGCTATGCTGAAGATGAAGATGCATTTGCAACCACAAATGAACAAGCAGCAAATGACCTTTTGAAATGCATCGAAGGAGTTTTTCAAAAAGATCCAAAATTGAGGAAAGTGCGAAGTTACATTGTTGGAGAATCTTATGGAGGGAAAATCGGAATTCAATTTGCTCGAGTTTGGTATGAAGTAGGTGACTGAAAATTTTCATTTTTGCAAAATGAAAAGATTAAATTACGTTGTTTTTTTAAATATTTTTTTATCTTCTAGGCAGAAAAGTGTGGAAAAATTGAAAGTCGAGTTAGTGGAATTGCGATGGGTGACTCGTGGATCTCTCCAATAGATTCTGTTATGAGTTGGGCCCCTTATTTGTTGTACACTGTAATTATATTTTGTCTAAAAATTATTTTATATTTTATTGAAATGGTTCAATAAATATATATTAAATTGCATCTTTTTAATATTAATAGGGAATGATTGACGATCGAGGATACGAAACTATTGAAACATATGCGAATGCCACAAAGGAAGCGATTGAAAAAGGACTTTGGAGGAAAGCGACTCGGTTATGGGGACAAACCGAGGCAATCATTGATCGTCATACTCAGAATGTTGATTTTTATAACATTTTGACTAAAATTAATTATAATGGAGGACGTGAGACTATTAAAATTTTATTGCTAAAAAAATTTATTTCTTTTTTACATGCTAATTAATATCTTCAATTTATCCCTTGTTTTTACAACTTCTTTTGTTCACAGTTGAAAACGATAACAGTGACACTGAGAGTGATGTAATTTTGGAATCTCTGATGAACTCAAAAGTAAAATCAAAATTAAATCTGACTACTGTCTGGGGCGTGCAATCTTCTTCTGTTTTTTCAACTCATGCGGGTGAATTCATGAAACCCGTCATAGATCAAGTTGAATATGTATTGAACAATACTGACCTAAATGTTTACGTTTACAATGGACAGCTTGATTTGATTGTTGATACACCTGGTAATTTTTTGATTAATTGAAAAAAATGATCAAATTAGCCAGATGAAACAAATTTGTCCTCTTTCAAATTTAAATCTTTTACTAAGTAGACAATTTTCAACAAATGAAATTTTTAAGATTTTTTAATTCATAAAATCTATAATTCATTCATTAACGTTAAAACTTTTTAGGAACTGTACATTGGGTAAATAACTTGCAATGGACAAATAGTACAAAATGGCATTCTATCTCAAGAAAACCTTTGGTAGTTAACGACATTGTTGAGGGCTATGTTAAGAAGTACAACAAATTTGCAATGTACTGGATCAACAGATCAGGACACATGGTAAAAAATTAATTTTTCATCTTACAAGTACAAAAAAGTTTTGTGATTAAATATTTATTGTTATTTTTATTTTTCAGGCCCCCAAAGACAATCCAGTAGCTGTTTTAGAGATGATGAAAAATTTCACTAACGAGAATTTTGATAACTAAATAATGTCATTGTATTTTATAAGATGCGAACAAACATTATTGTTATGCTTAATAGAAAGAAAATAAAACCGAATTGTCAAATTTTGTTCTTTACGCTTTTTATAAATTGTTTTACACATAATGGATTCAAAGTTCTTTGTGTTGTACCATTTTGAATTTTCCCGCGCGCATTTTGCGTTGGCGCCATATTAGAAGTCCAGTGTTCGACGACAATACCGCAGTGCTGCTACTGCGACACCGTAGCCTCCCTCTTTTCTTGTAAAAATGGCTCCGAAAAAGCAGCCCGAAAAATCTGGTGAGTATTAAGTCGTAAACAACAAAATAAACAATGCAAAATGCATTTAAACAAAGTCAACAAATAACACAAACTAATTTTCCATTAAATTTAATTCATTTATGTGTTTAATACTCGCAAAACTTGGTGTCGATATTCTGATTTCCTAGCCACGTGTTTGTGTCATTGTATTAACATTTAACCTTTCTAAATCACTGTACAAAAGTAAGAAAAATGTTCTTTTGTATCAAGAAAAGTACAAAGCAATGTTTGATTTGATTTTTTTTGCCAAATGAAGATCATTAAGGTTAATAACAAAACATAACCTATAAGCTGCCTTGATGTTTTCGACAAACGTGTTTTTCACGTGTTTCTAACAATGTTCATTTATTGTTATGTAAAATCACTTTTGCAAAACAGTTTTGTAATTTATTTTAAAATCGTTCTTTGTTATTCTTTTCTTAATTTGTTCTTCTGAAAATAATGCAACCTGTCAATAGATGAAAAGAAAACTATTTTTCTAATGTTGCAATTTTTATTGACTTGATTTAGTTTTAACTTTTTTGTTTCATTTATTAATGTTAAAGTAGAAAACGTGATATTTATCATTTTCTTTTTAATTTCAGGTGCGAAACCAGCGGCTAAAAAGTCGACTGAGAAGAAGGAGGAGAAGAAACCCGCGACTGCGGCGCCTTCGAAGGTAACCAAGCCAGCGGCGAAGCCTTCGTCGTCCAAAAAACCAGCAGCTGCCCCGAAAGTGGCTACTAAAGCTGCGGCAAAAACTGCGACCAAACCTGCGCAAAAGCCTGCGGCTAAACCTGCGGCTCCCAAGCCCAAGAAAAATGTGCAAGCAGCTAAAAAAGCCGCACCAAAAACTCCAGCTGACAAGAAAGCTGTTTCTTTGCAAAAGGCCCTTAAAGCGAAAAAGAAGGTGAAGACTCTTCAAGATTATACAAAAAAATTAAACATTGCCCAATTTTTTAATATGATGATATTATGGGAATCTCTTTGAATTTTCTAATTGAAAACAATTTACACGACTGAAAATGAAAAAAAAAGTTGATTAGTTTTTTTATAATTCGTAAGAAGATATTAAGAGAAGAAATATTATTTTAGGTCCTGAAGGGAGTCCATGGATCCAGGGTGAGGAAAATCAGAACTTCGGTTCATTTCCGTAGACCTAAAACCTTCAGACCAAGCCGGGAACCGAAATATCCGAGGAAATCGGTGCCCAACCGTAACAGGTATGTTATGTTTGGTACCATTCAAACTATATACTTTTTGATTTATTATTTTATTTGTAACGATAAATTTTTAACACTTTACAATTTTGACTTGTCTTAGTTCCTATTATTTAATTTGTATGTTTTATCTTTTCAGGATGGATGCTTTCAACATCATTAAGTTCCCTCTGACCACTGAGGCGGCCATGAAGAAGATCGAAGACAATAACACGTTAGTATTTATTGTCCACACACGTGCGAACAAATACCACATCAAATCATCCGTAAAGAAACTTTACGATATTGATGTGGCCAAAGTGAACACACTCATCAGGCCCGACGGAAAGAAGAAGGCTTACGTCCGACTGACTCGTGACTACGACGCTCTAGACGTTGCCAACAAGATCGGCATCATATAAACATAATGTTATTTTATGTTTTTACAATAAATAAGTCTTTAATATAAATTTCTTTCTTGATTTATTCATTCCTTAATATCTTCAATACAAGAGTTTAACCTTTTTCATAATTGTTTTTAATAAGCTATAAAGTCAGAACAGGGGGATATCATTAATTTAATAGCTGACTGGAAAATCGGTTAATTGAAACTCGCTTGATAAGGATAAAACTTAGTAATTAAATGCGTCCGACGTGTCTGCTCGGTTGACGATTTAGTCAAGGTTTGCCCCACGAGATGATGAAAAAATAAATCATTTTTAGTCAGTCGCTCCAACGTTCCAAGATGAAAGCGGCTCTTGGTTTAATTCTTGTTTGCAATTTCGCATTCTCTAAAGGTAACAATCACGAGTTCGGTTTAAACAGTTCTTACATAAACAAATACAAACTTATACAAATTCACTGTTCTTGATTTGAATTTAAATTTATAGTAATCCAAGATTGGGGATATGTTACGGTTCGGCCTAAAGCTCACATGTTCTGGTGGTTGTATTACACTTCGGAAAGTCTTAATCCTCCCGATAATCAGTATGAAAAACCTTTAGTGATTTGGCTGCAAGGTGGACCTGGGGAATCCTCAACTGGGGTTGGAAATTTTGTCCTAATTGGGCCTGAAGATATTTATTCCATGCCTAGAACATATACTTGGGTAACTTTTACGATTCTATCTCTGAGTTTTGAAACAAAAAATTTTCATTTTTCAAAATCATGTAAAATTAAAAAAAAATGCATCTTAGGTGAACGACTTCAATGTCTTGTTCATAGACGCTCCAGTAGGAGCAGGTTTTAGTTACGTTGAGAGTGAATTTGAATTTTCTATGAACAACGAAGAGATTGCACGTGATATTTTAACTTGCATGAAAGAATTTTTGAAACAAAAACCAGAATTTGTGCACGTCCCTACGTACATTGCAGGGGATTCTTACGGCGGAAAAATAGCTATTCAGTTGGCAAATATGTGGTACAAAGTACGAGATTTAAAAATGACGAGAATTATTCACAATTAAACGGACGATGAATAAATAATAATTTCTTTTTTAAGGAACAAGTGAATGAATTAATTAACAGTAATTTAAAGGGAGTTCTTTTGGAAAGTCCTTGGATTTCGCCTATACGAATCGTTTCTTCTTATGGAGAGCATTTGCTAAATTTGGTGAGACAAAATTATGATTAAAGATTAAAATTATGATTGTTTAAACAATCTGATAGATCATAACAAGTACAATTGCATCACTGTTTTAATGGTTTAACTATTATTAAATATTAATATTCATTATTTTAATTACATCGTATATAAGTTTCGATTGTTTTATCCATTTGCAGGGTGTTATTGATCTCGAAGGGCGAAATGAAATTGAACAATTTATCAATGACGTTAAATCGCACATAAACTATGATCGTTTTCTTCAAGCCACAGATGCTTGGATCAAAATGAGAAGAAAAATTCTCAAGATGATAAAAAATTTTAATTTTGATAATGTTATGAATGAGTTGCCTGCATTTAATAGTAAGAATTTAATAAAGAATTATAAATTTAATAAAATTTCTATTAAAGAGTAAATAATTGTAAGGTCAAAATAAACTAGAAAATTGTTCATTACGTTAATGATTTAAATGTTTGTTATAACTTTTTTTTCTATTTTTGTCGCACATTTGAAAAAAAATTATCTGATTTTGAAATTGTTTCTAAATATGAAATTATCATAACTTACAGATCATCAAAAAAATAGTAATGATCGCATTTCAGATCGGAATCTTGATATTTACATGAACGGACCCATAAGAAGAAAATTGGACATTAATTGTACGGTCTGGGGACACCAAAAAGGGGATGTACGATTTTATTTGTTTAAAGATTTACTAACATCTGTTATAGGTGAAGGTAAGAATGATACAATTTTCGAATAAATTATTTCTACAATTAAAAAACATCAAATTAAATTTTGTTTTAGTTGAACAAGCTTTACAAAATACCTTATTAAAGGTTTATATTTATATTGGTCAGATGAGTAGCTCCGTAGATGTTCGAGGTATAATTTTTATAGTTATCTTAGTGAATCCATATTAATATAATAAAAAGTAATGTTTACATTAGAATGAATTAAAACAAAAAAAATTTGTTCAAAGATAAATACTGTTGAAATATTATTTTAACTTTTAAGGGACATTTGATTGGATTGATTCACTTAAATGGCCAGACAAAGATAACTGGAAACAAGCATCAAGAAACGCTCTGATTATTGACGGCAATGTAGATGGATACTATAAAACCTACGGCCGATTTGCTTTATATATGATTAGTCGAGCTGGACAGATGGTACAGAATGTTTTGTTGTTTTTAAATATCTAAACATTTTGGCATATATTTCAGTGCTTTCCCAGAAAAATTTTCACTTTAATCTTTGATAACAATAGACGGATGAAATAAAACGAAATAAAATTACAAAAAAGATTAAATATTATTGTCCTTTTGAATAATTATTCCGATGTTTTCCAGGTACCAAAAGATAACCCAGCTGCGGCTCTGCAAGTGATCAAAGATCTGACGAAAAATCATCTTTAATTTCATTTTTAATTTTGTCAAAATAAATTGTACTTTTTCTTACTTTATTAATACATTTTTATACGATTTGTATTCGATAATAAATAAATTAAAAAATATAGATTGCGTACGATAAAATTATGAAAAGAACAAATTCAATTTCTCTGAAATCAAATTTCTCCAATTCGAGGGCAAATATCAGTTTCAAATGGCAATATTAAAAATGAGAAATTACAAAAAATTTGTTTTTTTATATGAGTTTGCGTTGAGTTGATTTTTTATTATTGTATTATTATTACTTTTGATAAAACAAGTCTTGTTAAGTTATATTTGTTAGGTGATTCACTTATGGATACCTTGCAGCTGAAAAAGGGAAGGATTAAAATAAGTGTTGTACCTTTTTCTTTCTTTTGTTTTTCTACCTGGTTTTCCGAAAAATGATAAAAGGAGTAATTGCATTGGCTAACGAAATTGTGGCTCATCCTACATCTTTTGTTTTCCAGCCAAAATAGTAGGTATAAAAGTTTCTAGATCTTCATTTGTATTTCAGTTTTAACTTTGCAGTTAAAGAGTTAACATCGTCGCTCTTGTGTCCAAAAGTACTGCTCCAAAAGTACTGCTCCAAAAGTACTGCTCCAAAAAGTGTTGCTCTGTTGATGTAAGTCGAATCAATATTTTACAAGATACATATTCATATAAATCAAAAGTTATAAATAAAAATGTAAAAAATATCATTTTCATTTCAAAGTAAAATACGTAAAATTTCTGTATGGCTTCAATTCGTACAAATTAATTTCCGTGATCAAAGCTAATGACAATTTAATCAGAGCCAATTTTTTTAATTTTTTTTTTTTCAGAAAAATTACATCAAACTACGTGGCGTACAATTATTTCTTGGAAAAATATTTTCATAATAAAAATGGACGATTTACGGACTAAGATTTTGAAGAGTTTCATTGGTAAAAATTTGTTTCTTCGAAAAATAAAAAAACAGCAAAAATTGTTCGAAATAACTAATCTAGAATTGTATCTTCTTTTTTCCAGGCTGTTTCGCACTCTTCGCCGGTTGTGGATCGTTCTGTTACGAAAAACTCTTTAGAACTTCAATCAGCATCTTGGCTCAACAAAGCATAAATGTTTCTAGCCGCGTATTCGAATGTCCCAACGATTCAGCACCTTCATCGGACGAATCTATACCTGACTCCGAATTTGATGATAGCATTGAAGAACCCACCGAGGAAGTTTTTCCAGTCTCAGCAATCGAAGCCTATCATTCCTCTTCTTTTTTCCTTCACAAAGAACTGAAAAAAGAGATCATCCGCAGATTAATTGAACGTGCTCCCAACACTCCTCTGAAGAATATCTATCTCCACACACTGGTCAAAGAGAACAACCTCGTATTGTTGAAGCTGATCCTCGAGAACTCTTGTTACATCGATTCCAAAAACGAATCCGGTGAGACTGCCCTGCATGTCGCAGTTTGGTACGAACATCTGGAGGCTGCGGAGCTCCTCCTGAAAGCTGGTGCGGACGTCAATTGCACCACCGCAGAGAACGAGACTGTTTTGCACTTCGCAGTCTCCGACGGGAACCAAAAGATGATCAGTCTTCTGATTGAAAACGGAGCTGATCTGAGTGCAGGGGACATCAACCAGAATACACCGTTGCATCTGGCAGCGGAGAAGGGAAATCTGCAATCCGTTCGAGCCATACTGAAGCAGAGCACCAGCTATGTCAACTGCAAAAACTCAGCTGGTGAAACTCCCTTGCACGTCGCGACCATGAACGAGTACCCTCAGATCGTGAACGAGTTACTGAAAGCTGGGGCCGAGGTGAATAGCCAAACGGAGCTCGACAGGATTTGTCTTCAGATGGCGGTTATTATTGGAAACTTGGATATAGTAAGGATCCTTCTGAAACATGAAGCTGACGTGACCTATTGTGACGAGGATAAGAACACTTCGCTGCACCTTGCGGTGAATCATGGCCACTTGAAGATCTTGACACTCCTCCTCCAGTTCAGCCCGGGGACAGAGTTTAAAAATTTGGCAGGAGAGACACCCCTACATCGAGCAATTTTGCTAGACAATATCTATGCGATTCGGTCTATTCTTCATTACGAGGCGGATGTGAACAGTAAGACAAACTCTGGTGTTTCGGCTCTTCATCTTGCAGTGAAGAAGAAGAATTTGGATGTGGTCCAGGCCCTGCTTAAGCACAATGCCAATGCGAACGACAAGACGAAAGATCATAAAACTCCTCTGCATTTGTCGATCATCAGTGGGAACGTGGAAATTTTTAAACTGATCCTGCAATACAACCCGGACACCAACTCCCAGGATATTGATGGAAACATCCCTCTGCATCTGGCGGCTGCGAAGGGAACAATTGAAGTGGCGTGTCTGCTGATGCATTATTCGCTGATCAATTGCCGAAACTTCGAGGGCAAGACACCTCTACACTTGGCAGTAGAGAGTGGGCACAAGAAAATGGTCAGAATGCTTCTACAGGAGGGGGCTGGAGTAAATAATTGCACTACAAGGCGACAGAGTCCTCTGCACCTCGCAGTTATGAAGGGGAATTTGAAAATTGTTGAGGACCTTATACAATACGGCGCAGATATGGAGCTGCAGGATTCGGAGGGAAACACTTGTCTACATTATGCCGCTTACAACAATTTTCCCAAGATTGTGGATCTTCTTTTAAGACAGAACCACTTGATTTTGAATATGGAAAATAGGAATGGTAAGGCCCCGTTGGAGATTGCTGTGAAAAATCGCTGCGTAGGAGCTGTGCGCATTCTTATGAACTATCCGGTCGATTTTAATGTATCGTGTTTCTCAATTCGGTTGCAGCAGAATAATGGTGCCCGGAAATTGACTGCCAAAGAGATTGCCGAAATTTCTAAGCTTCCACAGTGGGCATCGATAACTAATGCAGCAGAGCTGATTCTGAAAAATCTTGATATGAAGTATCATAATTTCCACACTACCGTTCTCCATATAGCAACTAAGATGAAGAATTTGGAAATGGTCGAAGTACTTCTGAAGTATATGAAACCGGATATCCAGGATTATGCAGGTGATACTGTCTTGCACGTCGCGACCAGACTCGGTGATATCAAAATGGTGAAGGCGTTATTGAAGAAAAATGTAAACCCAAATATCAAAAATTGTCATGAAGAAACGCCCTTGCGTATTGCGGTCGCAAACCAAAAACTACAGATCTGCGATGTGCTGCTTCAAAACGGAGCAGATGTTGAAGGCCGGGGAGAAAATTTTAAAGTTTCACTGCCCGAAAGAAAGTGGTTTCCTAGTGACAACAATACCCAGCCGCCGACTCAGAATAATCATTTCAGTTTTAATATTAATAGAATTTCTACTAGAGAGAGTTTTGTGAATGTACTTCAGTAATGATGAGTAATGTACAATTTTATGGTGTAATAAATTGATTAATTTCTTTGTAAATCGAAGTGTGATACATTTTTTATTCCTTTTCTAAACGAGAGAAAAATATGATGGGTAAATGAAAAGATACTCAAGATACTGTAACGTTTTTAATAAATAAATCATAACAATAATTCAACTTGAGGTATCGACGACATCATGCAGAAACTTCAAAAGTTTCCGTTTAACATAAAAACTAATTTTGACGATCATTAAAAGTACACTTGAAAATTCTTCGTCCGCAATTCTATATATTTACAATTATTTTCACTATACTGAACACATAGCTTGTCTTACAAGCAATCAAATTATGCAAGATTAAATAAAATTTTGCAAAATTGTGAGAGTCAATTGTCGACGAGAAATTTTGTAAAATTTTCTTGCACAAAAATCTTACAAAATTCTAATAGTGTCAATGCGCAAACGAAACACCAAGTACATACATAAACGAAAGTTCAGGATATCCTACACCGGTTACAACTTCCAACGACTATATGTAACTAATTTCCTTCAATACACAAACATTTCAGCCACAAAATGAGCATTTTAACAAACAAACAAAATGAATGCAACTATATATCATTTATAGGAATTGACAAATTCCGCAATATAAATTTATTGCGCAATCTTAAATTTGATTGAATGCCAAGTTCCATAATCATTTATTATTCACGATTTTGTTTTTCATGATTTGTTTTTTTTCCTGATTGTAAAATTTTTATTATAAGATTGTCAAATCCTATAACTTGCGTTATGCAAGATTTCATCTGAGGTACCAGGTTCGTTGTCTACATTCTACTCTCTAAGTCCAACTTTTACATTACAATAAACGTAATCTTGATACAAACTTTACTAATTAATTATGCCTGTCATGATGCTATAAATTGGTTTACAGTTCAGCCAGAAGTCGATTATCACAATTGTCTTGATGGATTATATTTTTTTGACTCAGGCTATTAAATGCAGTTTGAATTTCATCTATCCCATAAACTGGAGATCGTTCGATGGCTCTTCGGTCGTCTTCTGGTTCTCCTGTTTTACAAATGAGTCTGAAAAGATTGCAATGGCATTGATGAAATGAAAATCAATTTAAAATTAAGTTGAAAAAAAAACTAAGATAAAAGAAAATCTACAACTAGCCAACTACTAAGGAAGGAAAAGGATTAAAGGAAGTTAAAAAACAAAAACCTTTCATTCGCATGCAAATCAAAAGGACCGTTTTAAGAAAAATATTTCAACCAATTTATTCTTAACAAAACTACTTACAAAAAACTTAGCTGTTTTGTAACAAAATAATCTAATTCAAGGTTTGTATATTACAGTGCAATCATATACAGTTTTAATTTTTTTTTTCTGGAAGAAAATTTGACGTTATACAAAAAAGATAATAAATAAGGCTCGTTTGTTCTAACTTGGAAAGGTAGAGAGATAAAAATAAGAGAACCAAAGTTAGACCCGGACAGTCAAGATTCAAAATGCTGACTTTTCAGATCTTGTTGTACAGCGACTGTTGTGATCGAAATGTGCTTTGCGCTGGTGTCATTGCTTGAGACTTGGAAAAGTCTACGGGACCGTCGTTCCATTAGGTTAAACCGGGTGATTTCGTAGGTCTGCCGTCTCTGAATATGAAATTACATTTTTAGACATTGCAACATTTTATTAGCGATCCGGATTGAATATAAACTCGTTAAACCAAAACATTATCAACTATCAATTTAAAAAATACATAATAATTTTCTATGTAAAGAAATAACCCAACATTCGATCCAGATCTAAACTTTGTATTATTTTCTTTATCTAAACTCAATTTGTTGTAATTATGATTGATGTTCATTTTTCTTTCTGAGTTTTTTTTCAACAAAGCACAAGCACAGCACACATGACGATGAACATTCTAATTAATATTTGTTAACAAGCAAACATGCTAACGTTTTCTAAAAATTGAAAATAATAGTAATAATAAATGAAATATCTGTGGAATAAAATGAAAGATTTAAAAATTGAAATTAAGACTGGTGATATAAGAACTAGAAACGGCATTGATATTTTGTAAATCTCATAGCATATGAATTCATTTATTCGCATGAATTGTTTTACACACACACCAATATGTATAATCGAGGCGAAGTAAGTAACATGTATATATTTATATACATATATTCGAGCAAAACGATATAACAAGTCCCTGAAAGGCGCCTCTCTAAAAAGTGAGCGCGCGCTTCATTTATAATACATAGACACCTTGAAAATTCAAAATGGTTTGTTAATCTAGTGTAAAAAAAGCCCCTAATGTTTCAATAAACTATCGCCATTTGCCAATAATCATCGCCTCGCACAAGCTTGCATTGTTTTTTTGTCTATCCACGTTATTTAATTCTCACTGCTATTATTTAAACAGATTAATTATTTTTCATTCTTCATTTTCTCTCTTTTTAAATAGAAACCTCATTTTACTTAAAAATGTTGTGCCATTTTTTTTAATTTCAAAATTGTTATTATTGTTACCTTTAAATTTTCACTTTTTAATTTTGTTTTAAATTTCCCAGTGAAAATTGTTTCAATTTTTTAAACCAATCTCTTTTTAACTCGTTCTTTTGATTATTATTTTTTATGTAAAATGAAGTTTATTTCATCATATAATAGTCACCAATAATTGACATTTTGGAAATGAAATGTTCAAAATTCGTTGTCTCCTAATGTCAAAAGAGAATTATAAGATGTAAATTTTGTCAATTTGTAGCCAAATTATAAATTAAAAAAAATCTTGACTAAAGAATCAAAGGTTTCCAGATTAATCCTGGAACAATATTCTTGTAAGTCAAAATAAAAAAAAGAGAAAAAAATGTTTGTTTTTTGTTTTTAAACAAAAATTTCGGTGTAACTGTACATGACTTCTGGCATTGCGCTTAGCTTCGCTCCGCAAAAATTTGAAAACGTTCAATAATAGTTTCATTTGATGAACAACATTTTGGCTTGTCAAAACATTGCAATAACATTGGGAGATCTGTCTAATCAACGTTTGTTTATACATACAGAACTCTATAAATGCGTATACGACGCTAAAAGTTTTTTACTCCACTAGTCTCCTCAACTTGATATAATACATTTATTGTACAGAATACGAAGCACGATAAAACTACCATCTTTCAAATTCTTCTCCCCAATTAGAACATATCCTGATTATTTATTCCCTGTTTTTCAACTCATTTCCACCAATTTGTTTGTCAAGTTTTTGTTGTCACATTTCACAGCTTCAAAATATTTCTGAAATAATATTTTATCGAGCTTCATCTGCTTGTTATCGAGTGTCTAATTACATCAACTGTATAACAGGCAAGGACAAAACTTAAAAGTTTCATTGTAATGACAAAAAGTGTGATGTCATCTTAGGGATGTCACATTTGTTCGTGTTGCACTTACATAAGTCTCTTCGAACGATTCAAATGAAACAATTAAAAAGATACTATAGGCCTGTTCTTAGAACCAATTATTATTCGACCTGATCTCATTCAAGTGTGACAAAATAGACTTTTTGTCATTACAGTGATTGCAAGTGCATAAGCGCTGGCAAAGTACCGCAGAGAGATTATCATCAATGAACTCTCCTCCCTTTTCTTCTTCTCCTCCCTAGACGAACTACATATTTACAAAGATCTGCAGCAGTGACAATTCCTGACACTTAATTTTCAATTTTAGGCTCTGAGAAGAAACGAATTTCAACCTCTGACCACAATTTTTTTTCAAATCAAAACATTTTCAATCCACTGGATGGAGAACAAAACATTGATGTTGGACTAATTTCAACTTTCAACCTTTGACTCCCTTTTTTATCAATTCTCTTCAAGGTAAATTGAATTGTTTCCAAATTTCATGAATGGAGAAACAGTTTTTTTTGGTTTAACTGTTTATAAGAAATTAATTTGTCTCAAATCTCAATTTCAAACTGTTAGCTAGGTGGATCTGCTTGCTACTCATAAAAGTATAAAAATATGATCACCTAAATAAAGGACAAAATTGTATAAGTTTTCAAAGAATAACTCTGGCTTGTCAGTTTCTTTTTGTACGAGTCTCATTTTGTTCCTACTCATTTTATGTTAGAATTACAATTTGAATTTCCATACGAAGCTTGGTAATGTGGGGGATACTGTTATATTACTAAATGATGGCAAATCGATTATTGCATTTTCTTTATACATCAAGGACGAGCTGATCTTTATTAAGTAACTTTGATTGAACTATTTGAAAATTAAAGAAACATCAAAACTTAAACTACATGCTTCAGATAAGTATTTATGAAGTTGTCAATTTTTTAAAAACCACTCAAAGTTAATTAGACTTGAAAAAAAGGAGAAATAATACCAACGACATCCCACTGAAATTAATGATTAATTCAATTCAATTAATTGTATCAACATGATTTTTTAAAATTTTGTACTGCCCTTATGGAGACCTCTTTCATTTTTCATGTTCTGTGAAGGATATCAGCTACCATTAAATGCTGTAAAATGCAATCAGCTCAAACTCATTATCAATTGGTTCTAATTTGGCTCGAACAAACAAAATCGAATCGTCGATTAAAAAACATCTAAAACATTTGTACATTGATCACAAAATAGATAGAAATTGGTAAAAATTAGCTCCAAACACTACAGAGTTTTGTTTCTCTTTCCTTTTTTTTGACGTACGTTGAAAAGTATAATGCGAAAGAATTCTGCTAGTAAAAATGAAACGACAAATATTTTTTTACTATAAAAAACAAATTCAATTGATATATTTGTAACAAAATATAAAATAAAACAGTTTAACATTAGTAACAAAGTTGAACATGTCTAAATAAACAAATTAAATAAATAAGTAGACGCTAAAGTTTCATTTTTACTAGAACTGGCCTGAACGTAACAAAAAAATGAAAAACCCAAAACTGAGCCTGGAACTTGGTTTTTTGAATTACACATCGAATTACAAAAAACGATATGTAATCAGTGAACAATCTCGACTTCCTCGTCCTCGAAGTTGAAGCGAAGTCCTTGAAGTTGAGGAAGATTTGGTTACTCTTCGTTCCGGATTTCCTGACGGAGGAAGCAACAGAAAGTTTATCTCAAGGGGGAAGAGAATTTAATTGGCGAAAATGTGGATTAGAAGATGCTGCGTTGTTTTGTTGTTTTAATCAAAAAAGAATATGGAGGTAAAAATTCGATGAGGCGTGTTTGGAGTTGCGAACAATGAAGAAAATGTGAAATTAACCAGAAGGTAAAAAAGGAAGCGAGAACGAAAAACTGGAGTGGCAAAATATGCTAAATCTATAGGCGTAGGTGAAAATTATAAACTTCGAATACAATTTTTGATCGAAAATTGATCTCAATAATATATTCAGATGATCAAAAAATTAATCAAACTTAATTTTTTGTTTCTTTTAAACTATAAATTATTGTAACATTTATTTTTCATTTTTATATTGATCAATTTTCGATCATGACCACCACCTTTCACAGACCTGTATGAACAATCTAGCAGACGCATCGGCGAACGAAAAATTTTAATCTCTCCAAAAAATATTGTTAGAAAATGTCCAAAATGATTCTAACTAAATTTAAGGAATTAAAAATGTTAAAAATTAAATGTGGCGTTGTGTTAAAAATTTATTTAGCGTTACTGTCAATGTTCTACTCGCAATATATAATTAATTAATAGATCTGCAGCCATCCAGAAAACCCAGTCTAGTTTGTTTATAAAATATTTGTTACAACTAAGCTGGTTCTTCCGAACAGTTGAATAAAAATTGTTATTCTAAATTAAAAAAAAGCAAAACTAAGAGATGTCTTGTTTGTAATTTTAGGATGAAATCAAAAAGGATTTCTTGTTAGATTTTTAGACACTGAAAATGTAAAATTAGGATTGGAGAGAAACTTACCATCTCTGTAGTTAAACTAGCAAGAGCTTCCTCGACCGTTGCCACCAATCGCCCACCATCTTCGGTTTTCTTCCAGCCTCTGACCGGTGTCGATGGACAGCCTAAAATTATCAAAGTATAAAATAATAAAACAACTTTTCTCAAAACCTAAAACTAATAATTTAAGCAAAACAATATCTTATCATCTTCTGATTATTATTTTTCACGCCAATTGTATGATACATGAGGAGAAAATAAAATATTCTCTCTCAGAGTGCAAATTTGAGTACAAAAAAGAGATTTTTCATTCTATGTTTAGAAAAAATTGTTTTAAAATATTTTTTAAATAAAAAAAAAAGAAGAAAAAATAATGGTCAAGATCTGTGGTCAATTGACATGTTCCACAGTCAAGAGAAGACAATCATACACAGAAAACAAATCAAATTATTGATAAATAATGTGTGAGATACGTTACTTCGAGAGTTTTTAATGTGACGAAGAGAAGGCGCGAAAGGGGCGTTTGCTCCGAGGCATGAAATATGAAGAAAATCAATGTCGAGGCATAGAGTTGCATGAACTTGTTGAAATCGAGTGAGACAGGGAATTGTAATGGGTTCAATGACGAGGATGAATGAAATTTTTGAGCAGTTCGCAGATGTTTCTTTATTGCCACTTTTTGACATCTTTTATTCTCACTAGACAAATCTACTTGTGATTATGAATTGTACTTTGATTCATTATTTATTTATAATACATTTTCTGGGGGAAAAGAATCCGCAGGAATTTATTAGGTAAATTGATTGTTCAAATTATTTCCTTTCTGTTTTACAACTTGATTATGTTATCTTTGTTAAAAAAGTTTGTTTAAAAAAATTGCAGATTCTTTCAGTTGTCTTACAGTCTAAATTTTCTACGTCGGTTCACATAGTCACACTCGTACGTAAAATGTACATATGATTATAACGTACAGGGTTATACTTAAGACTTGGCATAAGTATCGAACTTCGTAAGCAAAAAGGGAAACAAGATACGTATATTAGAAACGAGTTCTCAATAATCATTTTCATTTGTAAGACTTTTTCAATATCAAAGGTTCAAATTTACTTTTCAAATCTAGCATCTTGGATGGAATCAACATTGGACCAAAAAGTCTTACATGAAAGAGTTAACTTTGCAAAATTAATTGGCAATTAATTTATTTCGACAGGAACCACGATATCGGATATCAAATCCAGATAAATTTTCTTTTTGTGCTCAAAAGTAAAGATAGAGGGCGGAAATACACTTACCCATATCCCCACTACTAGAACTCTCGGTGAAAGATGGCGTTCCTTCCGTCCAAGTCGGCGTGGAGCCTTCGGCGCTGCCAGCAGGTGGCGTCCAAGTCAGTCCCCCACCACCTCTGCTGCTGCTTCCCCCACTCTCAACACTGAGCGAGGATTTTGTGTCCCTGCCTGCACTGCTGGTTCCACTACCACCACTACTTTCTAGATGAACATCGGATATGCTGCAAACAAATTTAAATTCATCATACATCTTTGAACTCATTCAAAAACTCAACAAATTACTCTTTATCCCTTCACCAATTGCTCAAATTGAACAAATAACATTTTCTTTGGACTTCTGGAGGATTGGGAACAAATTGAAAGGGGAAAATATTCTTCATTTTTGGACATAGACAACTTGAAAACAAAAACGATTAGAAACATTCATTTGACGTACTTAAATCCGAAAGGACAATACTTAGACAGAGTAAAAAAATGCCCAGAAGTGCAGTGAACACCCAAAAAGAAAGAAACCATGCAGAGTAATTAGTATTGTCAATTTTGGTATTGCTGTAACAGTAAAAAGTGCTATTTATAATTTGAAGTTAAGGTATCAATATATAATTTGTTAAAAGTAATCCATCTATCAATGCGAGTTCAATTTTTGACACTTGTTTAGGTATATTTGTGTCAAAGTGGATGGCCAACTTCAAATTTTGGTTTTTAGCAGGAAAACCAATTGAATTTATTACATAAATTGAATTGTAAATCATTCGATTTTTCGATTCTTTTAAATTATTTTGAAACAAAAAACAGTCAATTAATTGACAAATTTAGTAACCTCACACATATAAAATATGTAACTCAGCAATTTTTAAAAATACAACAGAAAGCACAAAAAGGTAAGATTAATAAGGTAAACAGCACAGTCACTTTGACATCCTCTTAATTCTTAGTTCCTCTAATTGTAAAGGGATAATGAGAATCTCAATCAGATAAATTTGAGTAAAATTATAGTTTATTAAACAACTGATTTTGTTTTTACCTTATAGCGTCGTGGTACGCCCTGGAGTGTGTGACATGGTGCATGACCTTGTTCTGTTTGGAATGTGCGGCGCCGAGGTTGCCGGATAAAAAGGCTGCTGATATTGGTTGATGTAGATGACCGCCGGAAGCCAAAGTTTGGTCATTCGAACGCACCGCGTCATCGAAAGGCGGGGGCGGGGTGGAACATGTGGAAGGAAGGGTGCCACCTACAAAAAGCGCGCTACGATTAGCCCTAAAAACGTCACAGTCTTTTCAACTACAAGCCAGAGGTCGCGACCGATCGGTTTCGCAAAACAACATCGGACCCGACGTTATTTACAACGTCTCAATATCAAAAACTGTGTACAAAATATCTGTAAGATCAAATTGGTGAATTATAATACAAAGACACTTAACTGGTCCTAAACATCAGCGAAGCTGTTAGTTGCCATGTTATGTTTTTAGCAAGCTCAGGATCGGAGCAAGTTTACAATGATTGCGACAACACATACTAAGACAGTGGTGACAAGTCTCATGCAGGAGATGCTGGTTGGACTTTCACAGCAGAGATGGTTTTCTTTGAGGTTAGGTTTGGTCGTAATTTTTTTGAACTAGCCAAGTTTATGTTAAGCTTTGAGTAAACTTCATAAAACGTCAAAAAATAAATGAATTCGTGTAAATTTTATACAAAGATCGAAATGGCAATACAATTGTTCAGAATGCAAAAAATTTATATTCATTCATACATTTTTTACACATTTTATTATCGAAAATATATTACTTGCAATTGAATTAAATCAGGTTAACGTGACCGTGAAAGAGTTTCAAACCAAAAGTCAAACTTCCCTCAATTCCAAAAACTCGACCCAAATCCATCTGTGCAACTAGAAACACCAAACTTCAGCTTATGTACTAAACCAGTTTGTTTATTTTCACCAGTTACAAATCATCGAGTCCTAAACATAATGTTCAAAAGAAGCGAGGTTGCTTGTTCTCCGAAGACTGTGTAGAAAAGACACATTTGGTTGCAAATATTCTTGATCTTCAATGACTGCTTTCAACTCGCACTTTGGTTTGTTTATGTCCCTTCTGTAGTATTTGACCTTGGGATGAGGAGTCGAAGGTTGAGGTTCAAGATAGGACCCACTCTGGTTCTCGAATCCAAACATGTTCGGTTTGAATACCCTCCTTCTAACTTCACATATCTGTGGTCCGTCGTCCACCGTTTCGTCGCACAAATTCTTCATCTCCTGTTTCTTCCTCTCTTTTTCTTGATAAGTTTCGGTCAACTTTTTGTCCTTCCGCGAGAGTTTGAAATTCATCAAACTCTCGTTTTTGGTAGGATTTATGAAATAAGTGAACTTGTTCATGGTAATGTGCCTCTCTTTTTGCATAGGTTGGTACTTCTTCTTGCGGTCCGGTCGGAATGGACTCGGACTGGTACGAATAACGTATTGATCGTTGATTCGTTCAACGCTGACAAACTCCTCCTCGTCAAATCGGGCTTTTCTTTCGGGGATTAGGGGCAGGGCATGCAAGGGAAACACGTCGGCATGCAAACGATTGGATGTTGCATGTTCACCTCGGTCACTCTTGTTGCGCACACCTCCGCGAGGTGGCACTGGTGGTGGCACCTTGCCAGAGGAAACGACGTTCGGGTTCGGAGGACTTGCGGCGCTGCGACCTTTCAGCACTGCCGGGTAGCTGGCTTTCGGCGCCTCCCCGCTAGGCGGCGCTGTTGATGCACCAGCCATGCTCGATATCGCCGCCATAGAGGTCGCAATCGTCGGCCCACCGCACACCGCCACTGGCTCCGTCGGACTTGCTACTTTTTTATGCAGCGTGCACACGAGGTTAGACAGATCTTGTTTTTTTATGTTATTACAGCTTTGTGGCTTCCAATGTACAACTCCTTTTTTGTGTACTTCTCCCCCCCCCTTTTTTTTCCTTTTCATCAACATTATTTTGTATAGTTTTTTGTACATTTGAAACCACAATGAAATTGGAAATGAAAATCATAGAAAAGATTCCAGAAACGTTAATTCAAGGTTGATTTTGAATCAAGGTTCAATTGACGTTTCTGCAAAAGTGGAGAAATGAAGCTTTTACTTGAGAATAATAATCCTAAGAATGTTTCTGAATGAATGATGAAAATCCAAAAGTTTGTAAAAATTGTGCAAGGCTAATTGAAACCAAAAGGGCTAATATAGGAGGAAGCAAAAGTGCCAGAATGCTTGAGTGGTTTTATCCAGGACTTTTATGTTTCAGATTTTTCATTGCAAATGGAAAGTCATTTGCGGAATGCTTTGTTATCCAGTCCTGAATAAATGTTTGAAAATAAAAAGCATGAACTTGGTTTATGAAGGGGTTAGATTTTAGATGGGAAACTCACCAGGCTTTGTGGGTGAAGATGCAAGAATGGGTGTGCTGCAAATTGCCGCTGTTGCTAAACCAGCACATATAACCAAACCATTACCAGTTTTTGTTACTACATTTCCAAGACAGATATTTAATCAAATATAAAAACAACATTCGTACAAATTAATTCATCATCAAAGAAATACAATTCAGAGTGAAACTCATTAAACACTAAAAAAATTTTTTATTCATTAAACAATAAGAATGTAGTTTTTTTTCAAGTAGAACAATATTTTTTTTATTTAATTTTTTTTATTCCTAAAGATGAATACTTTTTGAAAATTCAGAACCCAAGTGTTAGGAAAAGAAAGATTAGAAAAGTAAGCAAACTTAGTTTCTATTTTTTTGGAGCCAAGTGGCGCGTTCGTCGCAGTTTTCTAAACGCTCACATCCTTTTTTTTTCATAAAATTTGAATCTTATGAATTCACCCGTGTATATTTAGGGCAGCTGGTTCTGTTGCATGCTCGTATTCGCTTGGCTTGAGAATGAAACAAGCAACGTAAATTTGTGCAATCCGCAATAAAGCTGCCTCAAAGTAAAAAAACGTTGACAAAAATGATACAGATGACTCTGCACTTTGACGGCGAGTATGAGATAAATAAAAATGGGATCGATTGACGTCGAACTGGTCGGGCCAAAAAAACTCACCAGTTGAATCAAAGTCACTCTCCTGGGGCCTGGGAAGCCTTGAAACGATGCTTTTCCTCTTCGACGGGGAATGCTTTAATGCTGAAAATGCAAACCAGGTGTTAAATAAACTCTTTTCTTTCAACCAATCAAATTTTGAAAAATTAAAACTTGTGAAAATAAAATAAAATGAATCGTGTAAACCAAAGTGCTTTAAGAAATTGTAACAAAAATAGAAGTTTAAAAATCGTAACTCAAATCAATTTCAAAATATAAAAATTGCGAGATGCCATGCATGCCTGAACAAAACACTGTCGCCTAAAATTGTTATTTCAATTAAAACAAAAAACCTTTTTTTTATTTGCATTTTTTTTTATTCGAGATACCTACCAATTTTCTCCTGAACATTGCGTGTTACAAAAATGTTACACCACACAAGAAAAAGTGGAACAAAATGAACACAAAAGCGTGCCAAACAATAGGACAACTAAAAGTTTAAGAAGAACAGCCTAAACTTTTGTATGAGGAACCAAAAAGTCGAAAAAAATCGTGCACAAATAAACGAAACATCAACACACTGAAAGCTTTATCTTTTTTGGAGACTACAAAAAAGGAAGATCAAACATTCAAAATGAAAAGACGCTCTGATTGTTGAAAAACTCAAACTCAACAATCTGAAAAAATTTTGTTCTCCATTTTCGAATTCTTTGAACATGAATGACAAGTTTGGATTAAAAATAGTTATTTTGAAATAAGCAAATAAAAAATTTGATTGATCAAGAGAACAAATGAAAAAAAATCTATTGTCTTGAATGAGGTTTTTAAGTTGCAAAAAACTCCAAACATCGAACGGGAAGAGAAATGAAGGCAGACAGAGTTACCTATGAAGGAGGTGACGATGTTTCGGAATTTCCGATGGTTCCCCTTAATCTCAGGCAGGTCCACTTTTGCGTTCAATCAAGTTTGAAGCAGGTCGGATCAGAGGTCGACACGAAAAGAAGTGCACGGACACAAAAACATCAACATTTAGGTTTCCTAACTCAACACCTTTTCTCCAAATACACCACTCAACATCCATCTTTTTTCTCTCTAAATATTTTGTTTTGTCATCCCTTAAATTCTGGTTATTAACAAACTATTTTCTTTTCTGTTATATTCATCTATCCGTTATATTTTATTAATTTCAAAGAAAAGAAGAAAATGAACCATGCAACATAGTTGAGACAATGAAAAAAAAAAATTAAAAAATCCCAACATCAGATTGCAATTTTTAAAAGTTAGAAGAAATGAAAAGTGTGGGATGAAAATTTTTAATTAGAACAAAGGGTAGAGACAAAAAACATTGCAAAGGAGCGTCACACTCTTACTTTTTTTTCTAAAATCGTGCCCAGTTTCCCGAGTACAATTCTAGAAAAAAGTTTTAAGGGACATTGAAGCATGGATGGGCCAGTAAATGAAATGTATTTGTCAAAACAGGGCAACTGTTTATTGCAAAATATAATTCTGTACATGTGTCCACGTGTCAATAGCTGAATATTTTTACAATTTTACTGTTCTACAATTAAAGGTCTCGCTGACGTCAGAACTGGTGCAAAAACTTTGAATCAATTTTTGTTTAATTTTTGCATCAGTTTCCAACTCTAATCTAATCACTCACTCTGAAACGCAAATAATCAAAATCACAAAATCGCGCGGACCAGATGGAAAAATAAAACTGTTTGATTAATCGCGTTTCCATTCACTCGTCTATTTACAATCGATTCTAACTATAAAATAGGTGATAACAAAAATAAACTAATCTACACTGTATACGGTGATAAAAACGATGAGAAACGACGTGGCTGGAAAATAATTTTTTCCCACGTAATTTTTCAGTGCAAGAATGGTAAATTAAATTGTAAAATTATGTTGTGAAGAATAAAAATTTTTTAAGCTGGTGGTAGTCACAATGCGTGCCAATTTTTTTGTTTAGTATTTTTTTTTTCTGTGCAAGAGATTTCAAAATTTCAAAGTGAAATAAATGAAAAATGAATGAAAAGTTGAAACATTGATTGAACATTGAGCGAAAACTGGACGCTCCAAATTGTGCTAGTCTAGATCTACTTATAACAAATTGAGCATAAAAAAATAAATACTAAATTAAATCAAACCTATACTAAAAATACTCAGCTATTATCGGACACTTTGAGCATCTTTTATTTCAACAAACTTTTTTGTTCTTCGAGCAATTGGACGGCTCATATGAAATTTGTTTAAAATCTGAATTTCATTTACTAGCTAGGATTTTGAATAAGCCAGACAGAAAGGTACTTTGAGTTTCTTGAAAACAAAAAGTCAACTTCAAGAAACTCGCGTAACTTCCGAGCTGAAAAAATGAATCGTCATCTGAAATCTTGCCTCGAGAGATAGAGAAAACACAAAACAAGTCGTGAAGACATGTTTTGTACATTGCACTAGAGTTCAGGGACAATCCATTCTTTCATACAATTTTTCCCTAACAACATTTTGTTCCTATGCGATTGTTGCTACTGCGAAATTCACAGCTTTATCTTCGTAACTACTATAAAAATAATTTTAAGGCTGGTCATTGTTTCACGATTTGAAAAAATTATCACAAACTACTGACCGAGTTTCGTATTTAGTGAAAATACTATCTTTCATTTGCTTTATATCCGCTAATTTGAGATAAAAGGGCACGTTTATGTGTACCACCCAACGACGCGATACAAAAAATGAAATGCATACATAATACCATCGATTCGTGCCAGCTTGATTCTGTAGCTCAGATTCGAGGCTTGAAAATTTGTAACTGTAAAATTTGTTCTGTTAGAGTATAGATATAAGTTCTGTTGAGAAATGGCTACGATCAAACGGCATTCGTCAGTTTTGTGTTGAGGTTGATTTGACGATTTATGAGTGAGCTTTATTGTGTAACTTTGAAGTCAGATGTGTTACGAGTGGCTGATTCGTGTTGTACTTACGTGAAGTCACTTTCTTAAACACGGTTTTGGCCATAAAATCCTGGAAGCGCTGAGCATAAAAGTTCGGTCGGTGTACTGACACTGTATCCTGCAAGATTTGCAACAAATATATAAAAAAATGTTGTAATAATCTTTGATTATTTTTGATTGAAACATTCAATCTTCTACTTACACCATCGTGGATCATAGATTTCAGTGTATGTTCGAGTTTTTTCTTCAGTCTATAACTTTGCAAAATATCAATAATACCCAAAAACAGTAACAGACGTTGACCTCGAGCGTCCCTTGCAGGAATTCCACCAGAACTGTAACAGTAAATTTAGATTATCAAATTTCAAATGGAAAGATTGGATACTCGTGATTATAAAATGATAAAATTTGAACACGTACGGAACGTTAGGTTGTTCGTCAATCGGTTTGCTTTCAGCCTGAATACTTTCTATGGGAGTACTGTGGGCTACTAGTCTATGCCGATTTATACTTTGCGACCGATTCAAGGCTGTGGCTCCCGTTCTATCGTCGCGCTCTTTTTCTTGAGACAACCCTGCACCTTCAAGGCCATCAAGACCGTCTTCTTCTGCACTCTCAGATAATCTTCGTTCCTAAAAGAAAATATGAAAAAAAAAAAACACAATTTTAAAATTAAATGTTTAAGTTTTAATTATAATTTTAACTATACAATTAATGAATGATCAAGAGATAATTACAATCTTCTCCTTTTGCTGATCCAAATAGTGGATCCCCACAAGCAACGAATAATCCATAATTTTGAAACTCTCGAGCACTCGGCAGTCTCTAGAAATGGTTTTGACCAATGCACTGTACGTCTCTGCTTCTAAGAACAAACCATCAGGATGATGTTCCATAAAGTCTAAATCCTTGTACGTCGGTGATGATTTCGATCTCTCACTTTTTGACGCCTGAAATATGAGAAAAATTGAAATTAACGTAACTTTCATACCAGAACAATTTTCCTGAAATACAAAATTGAAAACAGAATTTCATTACAACTCACTTTTCTCTTGTATGTTGAACCTTTCAAGTCGTATTTCTGGTGCAATTTGATTGCTGATGGCAAAATATTGTTCATAGCTATTAACCGTACATTTTTACTGTTGCACTGATAACAGTACAAGCCAAAAAACTTTGGCAGCAGTGTTCTTGGGTTTTGATTCAAATTCTGTAACAAAACGGTCGTGATAATTTAATTGAAAAAAATAAAACAAACAAAGCAGGTAGATATTAAAAAACGATGACGTACCATATAATATCCAGGAAGGAGTGTCTGCAAGAATTCGCCTTCTTTATGCTGCACCGTTTTTATAATGAATTCGTCATCGTTTGTCAAATAAAATATACTTCCACTGGCACCAGGATTTGAAAGTTCTCTCAACGGTGAACTACACATGGACAACTGAAAACACAATCATACCTCGATTATTCAAGGCCAGTAATCACAAGTAAGGAGGTCGGGGCATGAACTCAGTTTCTCATACAAATTTTATGAAAAAGCGAATGCTAGTTTTAAATGAAAAAAAAATGCTTAAACATAATATTAAAATACATGGAATCTCATGAAAACCAACCTAATTTATTAATTTACACATGATCTAGTGTCAACATATTATGACTTGAAATATGCGATTTGTTAATGCAATTATTTTAATATTCATATCACATTCATCGTTGTTATATATTCATATAACAAACTTGTTGCAATCATATTTATATTTTCTGTTTTCGTACCTCGAAAACATACCCTGATCTTCTTAATTTTATATAAATTAATAAAAAAATTGAACTGCCATGATAGTTTCAATTCAATTACCAAAAAATCATCCGGCTGAATACCGAATAAGTCTCTGAAGTAACGAAATGCAATTGGGGCATAAGTTTTGAACTTGAACTCGGAGTAATAATGAGCAGGTGTGATATGGGAGCCTTCGCTTGGAAAGTTCGTCGTTTCTACAGTCATGAAATCCTGCATGAGCAGATCACGTTCGGGCTTTCCTGCAAGTCCGCCAACTGCGTGCTGTATGCCCAACTGAATTGAGCCCATAATTTGCGTTGTTTGGATCTGAAAAAACGAAAAACGTAATTAATTAAACTGAGACTAATGAAAGCTTATCATTTTAATTCCATCATTTTTTTTACAATTTCTACTCAAATCGGGAACAATTTTAAACATGACCGCTCCAGGTGAGAAAAACAACTTTTATAAATAGTGCCACCGAACTGTTTGGATTACCTTTTAGCATGACGTTAAAAAAAGGCGATTGCGGATGTTCAGGAGCTGATTGATATTTTTTTGTCATACCTTTTTGTATGTGATTTCGCCTCCGACTCCCACACGTCGGTGACCGATCTTCTTTTCCCTCTCCGACTTGTTCCTGGAAACTCCCATAGGAGTTTTGGGCCCTCCGCTGCCATGTTGTGCCAGTGAATTCTAAAAGAAGAAAAATACAAAACAATTATTACTACAACATAAACGTGATTGTTCTTAAAATTATTTCACTAATTATTATTTCAAAACGCACTTCACGATTACTTTTGAACAATTTGGAAAACATACTTGTCGGCCAAATTGTTGAAAAAACATAATACGTGGAGAAAAATTTGTCAAACGTGGACACGTCACGGACAAAAATTTTTGATATCAGCGTTATTCGAAAAAATGTGTTCTTTTTTTTTATTTCCATCCAATCGTTTTATCTACATTTCAATAGTCACTGACAATAAATCTATATTTTCGAAGAAATTATGCACTCGACGTGAGTTGCTTTTTTTGTCTCGCCAGTTATCTGGACAGACTGATGATAATTACCAGATTTTAATTGAACCACAGCTTTTAATTATTTACTTACTTTTTTTTCTTAAATAATTCTATTCAAGATTAAATTTCTTACGATAATAAAACTTTGAGATCACTTACGTATGAGCCTACGACTTTGTCACCAGTGGATTTATCTAGAAAACAAAAATGATAAACAATTAGTCGCGAGACATTACATAATTTGCTATTCAAAATTTTTGTTCAGTCTAAAAACATCCATAAATATCCATCCAACGAATCGTACAAATTCGGTCAATCAGAAATTTTTTTGTTCTGAAGCAGAACTAAACAAAACTGCGTCAAATTTTGGTCAATGTGAAATTTATCACAAATGAGAGGAAAAAAAATTTTTTTTTTTCATCCAGATAATTAGAAGGTTAATTCGCACCAGAACAACAATCTTATCACCGGCCTGGAATGCGACAATTTTATGTAAACAATTAATCTCTCTCTTGGATTCAACCGACCAATGTGTCAATTTAATTTTGTAATTGTCACAACAAATTCAACTTCAAAAACTTTCAACATTTAAAAAACAATTAAAGAAACTTATCAATCCGTATGAAAAGAAAAAAAATAACAACCAACTTAATTACAAACTGTCAAAACAAAGAAAGAAAAGGAACAAGAAAAAAAATAATAAAATGGTACTTGTAAGAAGGATGCAACCGCGGAAGTGGACGGTTACGTCGACTCCCATGACACCTGTCACTTGACCAATTTCCAATGATTTAACCCAAATCGTTCAGCGAAACACATCCTTGACATCTCACTCACACACTTAACTGCTAATTGCATTAGACTAATCTCGCAAAGTCTGCAGAAAAGGTGTTGAGAGATGGCGACAAGTACCAAAAAGTAAACAACGGGATTGATATGATTGAACAAAAATATATTGTAACGAAAAGAGAAAACAGAGTCGGAAAGGGCGAGGAAGAAAAAGCGAGAGATAAAAAGTGGAGTGGGAGGTTATGTTTGACAGTTGGGCGGGGGCGGAGGGGCAACTTACTGTCATCGTCGTGCAAGTCCTCGGGCCTGAGCTGGTCGCCCTCGGGGCCCCCGAGGCTGGTTTCGACGACCTCGATCTCGTCCACACTGTCCCCCGAAGCCATTTTGTGCTGCGATGCAAAGTGACTCACAGAGCCGTGCCGAGACGCGCTTGCATCGCTCAGCGGGCGCTCGGCTTGTCGGACGTCGCGCGCATCACCAGGGCGCCCGATCCGGTCGATTTTCGGGTTTCGCTCGAGCGCTGCCCCTGCGTTTCACGGGCAGACATCCACGATCCAAGTCGTCAAGCGAAGTCGACTTGTCTATTGACCGCACGCCATTTTGAGCTTGCGAGAACAACCGCAAGGTGGCGCTGCGACTCACACCCGTTTGGGGACAAACTTTGCAGCAAAATTTGACTGCTAGTTATTTGTTTATTTTTTTTTTTGCATTGATAAAAAATCGTTTGTTGAGATTTTAATAGAATGTTTTTGTAGTCCAAGGTTCGAGTACGTGATTCGTTTCATTCTCTGATAGCAGACGATGGTTCTTGGGATTGTTTTGTGAACTTCGGCGGGAAACTGGGAGGTTTGAATATCCTTTTGTTGGCAACACTTTCGTCGGTCTAGTTTGATTTGATTTTAGACGGCACAGCTCAAAACGTTGTATTTATTTTCCTTGCAGCATTTCTTTGCTGGAATCTACACTACACTGAAAAGCGCACAAAGTTTTGTTTACCTTGTTATTTTGCTGATTCATTTCTTATTGTAAAAAGCGGTCGAACGAATTGGTTTGTTGTCAAGTTGCACAAAGTAAGTCAACAAAATTTAATAGAAAAGTTTTTCTAAAATTATTTATTATTTGCATTAGTTTTGATACTGATAAGGATGTAAACAAACGACAAAGAAAAATGATGCTTCTGATTACCTTCAAAATTCATGATAGTATTTACTAGTATTTAAAGAAAATTCATATAAACAAATAACAACAAGTAGATGATTTTAAATATTTTTAAAGTTTATTAAGATATTTTATATAATATAAAAAATAATGTTTTATTGAAAAATGTAAATGGAAAATAAATTTTTTCAGGAAGAAAGTGGAAAAATGGATAAAAAACCACTAGAAGCAACACCCATGTGGACATTTGCATTCCCAGGCGGTATCAACTTAGAGGCAAGGAAATCAGTTGTTTCAAAAAATGAAGTTTTTGAAAGGATGCTGTCAAGCAACATGGTTGAAGCAGAGACCGGGATAGTCAACATCAAAGACTGTGATCCAAATGCCTTCAAAATATTTTTGAATTATCTGGAAACTGGTCGAATTGGCAAGGCAAACGAAAAAGAAACAATCCATCTGTTGGAGATTGCCGATAAATATTTGGACGATAATTTGAAAGTAATTTGTGAAAAAAATCTTTGCAGGCTGCTTGATCGCTTTAACGCATTAGAGTTTTTCGCTAAATCAATTGATCGCAATTATGAAATATTAAAAGTTGGGGCATGCATTTTCGTTCGAAACGATTTGGACTATTTTTTGGGAATTCCTCAGTTTGATTCCATATGTCGCAATGAAAAAGCTGTGAAAATGCTTTTCATGAATCCGATCAACTATTTATCTTCATCTTTCAAGTGTAAGCGTGTGCATTTTCAAAACCTCCTTAATGTTTGTTATTACTTGCTAGTTTTATTCATGATCTCTTGATTTTTTTTCATTGCAGATTTTGAGCCAATCAGTGGAATGAGGGCTGTAACAAGAGGTAGCTGTAGTTTTGAACTATCAAAAGCAGATGTATTTGATCGATTCGATAGTTCGATCAAGAAAAAACTTTTAAACTGTTCAGAACATTTTTTAACAAATGATTTGGCTTGGATAGCTATACTAATAATCGACAAAGTGCAAGAAGATTCTCCGAATCGTCAAGGTTCAGTTGTCGCGTCAACAAACCAATATGAATTAGTATTGACACTGTTTTCTCAAATATCTCACATAGTTTCTTGTTCAGCTGATATTGAAATAATATTGAGAAGCGCACGAAAACCTGTCGAATCGTTGCACAAGATACTTAGAGGTGTTTCAATTTGCAAAAGAAAAGTTTTGCTTGATGAATACGAACGCTACTACACTAAAATACATGATCTTCGAAATCAAATTCGATCTGAACCAACATCGATAATTACTTACAATGATCTTTACGGCATAGGTCATTCCCTCATGAAACCAGAAGATACTCATTTCAATGTTGATATCAAATTCACATTTAACAGTATCGTGAGAAAGTAAACACACACCGTCATACAAACGTCACTGTACTTATATATATATATGTTTTTACTAATCATGTTTTCTTATAACAATAAATTCTTTTACTTTATAATTTTCTTATTGTTATATTATTTGCACAATCTTTTTCAATATTTATATAAAAAGTTTACATAAAAAAACAATATTCATTTATTACTTTTTTTATGTATGGACGATTTATTTATTTATTATTTTTTTAATATTCGAAATTCATTTCATTGGTATATATCACTGTTATCTTTAAGATGCAACGCTTGACGATCACGTTTACACCTCACTAAAATGTGTACCTCCACTCCTCTTTCTATTTAGAATGAATAAACGGTTCTTGTTTATACTAAAACTAAAATTTTGATATCAGATTTACTCCAAAACAGTAGTATACGTAGTTTTAAATTTCTATACTGGAAATATTTAAAATTAAAATTAAAAGATTTTGGAAAGTCTAAAACCCTCTTTAGAATTAATTTAAACAAGATTCCATTTTACATTCGGAATTATATTCATTAATGATTTCAAAAAATGCTATGACGGAAAATAAACACAGGTCGTAGATTTACAAATTCGATCGCAGTTCCGGAGCTATACGAAAACTTAAAGTTGTTGGATGTATATTTTAAAATTATAAGTTTGTGCAATCTGAAAGAAGCTAAAAAATTTTAAAACTGATGATCAAAAAAGCCAAGAAAGATGTTCTAAAAATATGAGGAGTCCAAAAAAAAGTTCAAATGAAGTCAAACTTCTTCCCCATATATATGGAAGCTTATCGATAAAAAACGTTTTTTTTTCTACATTAAAATAAAAATAAAAGGAGGTTCAAAAGAGACCTAAAATACAATTTAAATTAACAAATTTTATTCATGAGATATTTAAAAGAGACTACAAAGAGGATAAAAAGTGTTTATTAATCTTAACATTTTTAGGTGAATTAAAATTATCTTAACAGCGGAGTTTACGAATGATATTTTTAATCATGATTTTTTTTTCGGCGGAGTTTACCATATGTATTTTTAAATACTATTTTCATTATCAACAAATTTTCGGCTGAGTTTGGAATCTCCCGTAACGTTAGTGCACGTCAGTAAATGTTAGTGCTGAATGCTAATTTTTTCTCACAATGTTCTTTTTATTTTTTTTTTTTTTTACTAAATGACAGAAATTGTTTGACAGAAAAATGGCAGATAAAATTACCGCCTGGTCACACAGCAGACGTAATAATCCAATTCAAGAATGGCGAAGAAGATAGAGCACACTTCTTTGTCCTCGCTGCAAAAAACAGGATTTTTCAGACCATGACCCTGAACAACACAACCGAAAAACAGAACGGAGTCATCAAAATTGGCAATTATGACGCTAAATCGTTTAAAGTATTTTTGAAATACTTGTACACCGATCGTCCAAAAAGAAGACATCTCCATTGACCTTCTGCAGATCAGTGACAAATATTTAGACGAATCACTGAAGGAAAAAAGTGGAGAAGTACTTCTTCAGGACATCAACGATGATAATGTCGTGTAAAAATTTATGGCAGCAATTTACTACAAATTTGAAAATTAAAAAAAAATTGCTCTCTAGCTGCTACATTGCTCTTGCGAGTATGAATGTGCTTTGCATAGCTATTATATTCATTTTAAATATTTTGATTTAATAAAATACGAAATACATCATTTAAATAAATAAATACAAAATTTAATATAACTGATGTACTAAAATAATGAAAAAAACGATTAATGTTTTAGAAATAGGAAAAACGTGAGATGATGTCCTGGCTGGCCATATATAGTGGCAAAGCTAGTGTACGTTATTGGTTTTGCTATGGGATTAGGTCCCATCCCTTACTCCATCGGCTCGGAGATTTTTAAAGTTGGTCCAAGATCAGTTGCCATGGCTGTGGGAAGTGTCTGGGAAGTAACTGGGGTAGCAATTTTCTTGTTGCAATGTTTTTCCCCCAGCTGCAATTTCTGATAGGGTCTTACACGTTTTTATTATTTGTACTCTATTGTTACTTTACGACAATTTCTATTCAGTGAGATTTCTATTCAGTTGTGTATAATTACCCTTAAATTAGCATAGGTTTACTTTTAATTTGTTCTTTCTTTCTAGGAAATATTTGCCAGAGACAAAAGATAAAACGACTGTTGAAGTTGCTCAGTTGTTTGCAGCACCATTCAGTTAGAATTTAATTAAATTTTTTATATTAAAGTTGATGTACTCATTATCAATAGGGTCACCATTATCTGAGATCTCCATTATCCGCATTACAATGCGCAATTAATAATGTTTTTCAATCAAATTTATTATTAAACAAACTTGATAATATAACGACCATTAAATATTTGTTTGAAAATCTCCTTTTTGGCAAATCGAACATTTCAATATGCCATCATTTTTAAAACTGCATCATTAATTACTTATAAATAATTGTTCAATATTAAATCATTTCTACAATTTAGAAAACATAATGATGGTCTTTGAATATAATTTTAAAAATACCCAATATATTAAAAAAAATAACTTCTTAAAAGAGAAAACTTAATTGAAGAACAATATTTCCTTCACTTAATAAAATTCCTGTAATGGATACAAATTCGATATCCGAAGTTATTTATTCACCGATTTCCGATATCTGGAAAACGTAATCATCTACCTTATATTTCATTTTATTAAAAAAAAACATTCTACATATTTTTAAAACAAATATATTATTTTAATTCTACATTTAACAAATGACTTACCTTCTGACCATTTAAAATGAGCTGACGCGAACAAATGATTTTTGGCTCACATGAAAACATGCAATGAAAAAGTGAAACAAAATTGTCTGCCTAAGAAAAAGTGTAAATGAATGCGGGCGCTAAACAGCAACAGATGAAAATGACGAGATGTTAAATTTTTAATTTCTTTATTTTCGAATAAAATAAAGAAACATAAGTAGATACAACTTGCATGTATTTTTTTAATTCAATGTCAACAATGTACAAGATGATTAATTAAAAAATGATCAAGTATTATGGAACTCTGTTTGGGTGTGACACGTGAAGGTGCAGTTTGGTTCGCGAGCGTTCGACTCTGATACTTTTGTTTCTTGCGAATGGACCGCTCATTAACAACCGCCCTGTCTCATATAACAGACACATGAAAAGGAAATGGCAACAATCCGACCATGAGACCGGTCGTAATATATAATATATACACGGAGAGAAATATTTATATGTAATAAAAATTATAATATATACGCTATCAGAGTTACGCGGGTGTGATGAACTTAGAGGCGAGACTGGAGTGATTTGACAGACACACTGCGAGACATTCAGACAGCGATGTTGAGATATAGATTCATGGCACGAACAAAAAAAAATAAAATAAAAAACATGAAAATGACTCGTACCCTCACATCTCTACGTTCATACACCATTATCAATATGTATAATATGTGCATTTGTATGTGCAAATTTACTTTTCTTGATAAGAAGCAGTTTCCTTCGTTTTTTTACACACTTTTTTGTTGCTTTTTTTTCGTATATACTTTTTTACGCGAAAATAAATAACGATACAGAGTGTTTTCGAGTACTGTGATTGCGATGAAGCCGATGGGATGATTTGTGTGGGCCCTTCCGGGTCAAGCGATGTGGAAGATGACCGGCGCATTACGCTATCCTACCTCTTAATAGTTACAACCACAAAATCTCAAAGACATCATTAAATTCAACAGACGTATTCTCATAAATCTTCAAAATCCTTCAACAAATGCCTCGTCCCAACGTCAAACGCCGTCTTACAATCTGTCGTACAAAAATAACTGGGCCGATAAAATAGTCTTTTTTTTCGTTTTCGCGACAACTGTCAAATCTCAACGCGTTACCTTTCAAAATGTTCAACGGGTCGGTGCAAATGATGAAACTTCGTGACATTGAGATTTTGATGGTTCGTTTACAGCTAAAATCCATTCATGATGACTTTTTCTAACTACGGTTTATTTAGCAGGGATAATATCGATTATCAGTTTCGTTTTTTTTTCTTCTCTTTAATACAATGATATGGAACACGTCATAGTTACGATTTGCGACGATAATATCTGGTCATTGGATCGTATCGTTTCATACAAAAATCATCTATTAAGTGAGTGCTAATTATGGTGTAGACTCCGTTTCATTGATCAACATTCAACTTTGTGTGGGTATTTTTTTAATGTACATGACGGTGTGCGGTGAAGGAACAAATATATTAAACGAAGATCAGCGACACGAGCGAGGTCTCCGGTTTTGTAACACGAACTTTGTGTGTGCCAAATCACATTTTTATTTTAAACGTTTAAACACTGATCTGATAACGATAGCGAACACGTCCTCGAGAAAAAAGAACGAAAAACACCATTTTTATTTTGTTGAAGTCTCATTTTTTGAAAAGTTTCATTTTTTTTAATTTAAATTTTTCTTTAATGTTTTATTTTGTTGTTGTTCGAGTCTGATGATATCCCGGCTTTAAACATTTTTAGGAAGTTATAGCGAATTTGGTTTCTTTGGCACACCTCGTGCTTGTTTTAATGTCTTAATGTCTAATATACGCGCGACCAATAAGTGCACTGTTCTTCATCATTCAGATATGTTTTAATAATCATTTTACAAGGGGCACGATGCGCATTTTGAAGTTACAATTAATTAGATACATTCGCATACTTTTCTTTTTGTACACACGTGCATTTGCACACAGACACGCAACCACACTTGCATTCCATATGGTCTTTTTGTTCTCTTCCTTAACATTTTCTTTTGGTTTTTCGGTTGCAAAAATCTGTGATTCGCCGAGTACAAAATTAATCGGAGCTCAAGTGAGTGAAATTTTTAGTTTCTGGTCTGATTGTGCGTACGAAATTGTATTTTGTTTATGGGTATTAGGTTTATTTGACTTGTACAACACAATAATTTTCTTTTTATTACATCTTTTTGTTTTTATTCGAAGAGAAAAATAGTTTGGGATGAAAAGTTTTAAGCAAGTTTGAACGTTTGAGTTAAACGAACGAACAACTCTGAGCATCAAACAGGATTTAAAATTGCAAATGAAATATACTAATAAAGTACAATGATAAATAAAAGAACTGTCCGATGGTTGGATCTGATGTTTGTGTCAAATGTGCGTGTTTGAGGGTAGAAATTGGTTTGAGGTATTGAAACACTACAATCTCGAGGAGCAGGTCGGGTGTGAGGAGATAATATCTTGCGTGATACAAATTGTTGAAAATGACAACGCGTACATTCACCGTGGACAACGAATCAATGTTTGTTTTTTACTTTGAGTTTTACTTTTCTTTTACACCTAATGACGCATTCGGAAGCTTTGTCACAGACAAAGTCCTCCGCTTGTGACAGTACACGCGATTCGCTATTGGCTCAATTGCGGTTTTGTATACTTTTTTAAAACGTTTTTCTTAGTTTTCAAACGTTTTTTTTAAATTTATTTCGAACGTTTTTTTATTTTTTCAAACGTTTTACAATTATTTGACAACTCGCTTACGAAAAACATGAACACCCCCTTTTCATCTGTCATATTATTCATTGTTTCACATTTTTTTATTATAATAAGTTTCACATCTTTATATAATCCAGTATAACACACGCGCCGTACAATTTTTTTCTTTTCTTTCATTTTTCGAAACATAGTATTGTCAACAATTGTGGATTAAATGATTTTCATTTAGGTTTTGTATTACTAGTGACGCCTGGCGATTGATGATCTCTGAAAAGTCTCTGTTGATTATTCAATTTTTTAATTTTTGGTTCTGCGATTCGCCCGACAAATAGACGCAAGGTCTGGTCATGGAATCTCGATTTCCAACACGTCTGAAAAATCCCCGAAACCAAAGGCGGACAGGGTAGATAAAAGATAAAATAAACTCAGGGACTGTCAGGCCGTGAGGAAACACCTGAGGATTCAGAGTCACACACTGACTGGGAAATAGAAAACGTTAATGAATATTTTGTTCGGTTGACAACAATATCCCTTTTTACACCCTTTTTTGTTACAAGAATTAGAAAACAAAATCCCCAGAAAACATGGTTGCATGCTGGTTACGATAGACACTCATTATACCGAAACATTTATATTCTCTTATCTATAGAAAGTATTGGAAAATGTTCTTTTTCACGAGCGTTTTGCGTCCATTCTAATCGGTAATCGTTAATCGGAACAGTCGCTCTTTTTATTTATCCGCGCGATTATTGCCATATCTAACAAAAAAAAACTTTTTGTTTGTTTTCGGACGTTTAAAGAGATGCTCAAGGAGAGTATAGGAAATTGAAATGAAATTTAAGAGAGAAAAATACTGTCTTTCGTTTGTTTCTTTTTCCTTTTCACTATGAAGAAAGACTACCGTGTCCCTTTTATATGAAACGTGTACGAGTCAGTGTGGTATACCAAGAGAAAAATGTTTTTAATGAGTAAGTATCACAGAATACACGAGATATTTTGTCAAGCTTACGAGAGATTATCATCTAGAGTGGAGAGTTAGGAGGAAAAATGGCCGCGTTACACTTTTGTGACTGCCCATGTGGATTTTTTTAGTTTTCCCTTATTGGGTGCAGGCAGCGGAGCGAATTCAACTTTTCAAGACGATCCGCAATTGACCAGTTAACTACATATATTTGAAAAGTGACATAAATATAAATTCAAATTTCAAATTATATATTCAAATGTTCGTAATTTAATTTAAAATGTTTGCGCGTCTTAAATTAATACTAGTAATACTTCATTTATTAAAGAAAAAAAGAAAATAAAAATGCCAACCGATCATTGGCAGATCGCCACAGAACTTGGAATGAAAAATGGGTTTCGTATACGCTTACGGGTTTGTTCTCTGCGATCTCCGCTGTTGTCCAACGAAATTCCTTACAAATCAAACAGTGTAATCATCATTTCTTGTCTCAAAATCACCATGCGCAAAGGGGTAGCAAATCGTGCTTAGCGAAAACTACTCAATGTGAATTTTACATGCTCATTTTATTGTCTTTATTTTCTTTTTCTTTTGTTATAAAAAACTCATCTCGCTAACTCTTGATCCAACGAGTATATCCGCTATGATCTAATACAACTTGGAATTAATGTTCTACCGATGATTGATTGAAAAAAAACAACATTCGAAAGAGGCAAGAGCGATTTGCAGATGAAGAACGTTGGACAATTTAACAGCCTAGGACGTTTCCAATCCGTTCGACGCTTTTTAACGGGACATTTTGTGCTCGCGAAAGGAAAGGCCTGTCTATTGATATGATCGATTACGGAGCCACGCGAAAGTTTGAGCGTAAATTATCTGTGAAACGCCCTAGGCCGTTAATGCTCGCGCGACAGTCTTTTCGCTTGGAATGTTCCGCAGCTATGCCAGCGTTAAACAGCAAAACTCGATTTTTAATACAATGCGAAGATCATAATCTAGACGTAACTAACGGTAGTAGAAATTTCGTATTCAACCGGGAGTCGCGTCCCTGTAAAAAATTTGTAATTGAAAAAGTTTCCGTTTCTAATAACCGGCGAATCAACTTTGGCAATACTTAATTTTAATTTTCACTCCTTTTTCATTTTTATGTCTCTTTCTTTCTTATTTTTTTCCGAGAAATTGCAAATCAATCGTGCCTTTTGTTGTTACACTTGATAATCATCTTTCTACGTTTTTCTTATAAAAATACAATTATCAGCGACCGTCGAGTACAGCACTAGAAAAAAGAATTCATGCCGAATCATAAGAAAAACCGCGCGAACCAATTTCAATCATGCAAAAATCAAATCCCAAAGCCGTCAATTAAAATTTCTTTACAGGGATATGTCTTTCTCGTCGAGGATCGTGTCTCTCACATCTCATAATTTGGCTCTCATTATCCGATCCCGATTCCGCGCAGGTGGCAGGGATACTCATTCGAGGCTTTACCTCTTTTTTGTTTATTGTTTTCGTTATAATAATAATTGAAAAATGCGTGCACAGCGTGTCTCACATCGAAACGCGGGACTCGGTGGGAAGGTCGCACCCCGGATTATGTATACCGTATGTTTTTTTTTTTTTGGTTTTTCTTTTAATATATAATAACGTATCGTATTCACTCAGCACATAACAGACAGACTCTCTGGTACTCTTATTTGAAGAATATCTTTTACATTAAAATGCCTATTATTACTATCGACGCTTCGCGTCTTGTTGGTCGTACGCAATGCTACAATTAAACTGTATTAGAAAAAATTCTTCGTCAACAATATTTCACGTATCTACAGAAAAAACTCGTCCTTGGTTTTTGTATTCTCATTACAACGGTTGGGTTTAATCTTAACTCCCCCAGGGTGAGTACATTGTCGAAGTACACACATCTTGTAATACGAATTTTAAGTCGAGGGGACACTCAGGTCACTCCTGCAATTGTCCCTCCAGTATTTTCTCGACTTGGAATCTCGCTTAGCGACTTCTGCTTCGAAAGTATTGCATCCTGGCAGCAGCGTTGGGTCGAGCTTTTTGTTGGGTTTTGGGTCGGTAGATTTTTTTTTTTTTTCATGTCGGTAGAGAATTCGGTCACCGGCATCCTCGGGCACGTCCAACGACCGCCAACTGGACAAACGTATTTATTTCGCCTCCCTCGGGCTCTTTCCAAGCACGAGGATCGTCTTGTCGCACTGTTTACCTTGTCTCAGAGTCCGTTCAGGTCGGGTTCGGGAACGGGTTCTCCTGACGAATGTCGCTCTTCAGCTTGACGAACTCTTTTGCCACTTCGTCGTTGTTCCTTTGAGACAGGATTCGCAGTATCGTCCAGCCCGTTTCGTCCATCTGGATGCGTTTGCCCAGAGAAAGCACGCCGACACCTCGTTCGATGATATCTTTAAGGAGCATCACAGCCACTCCGACCAGTCGGTTGTCACGGGCGAAACAGTAGTCCTTCACGCAAACGTGGAGCTCGTAGTAGTCCATCAGCGTTTGGTCCGAACCAAGCATTCTAAAAAATGTAAAAAAATATCTGATTGGTACAAAAAGGTACAAAATAGTCCAAGTAACGTATTCAAGATAACGTGGGTCTCGTAAAATTAACTGGGTTTTGCAAAATTGATTAGAGAGAGTTTTGCAAAATCAACTGGGCAGTTTGCTTTTCAGATTTAAACTTGGCAGATTTGAATATTCCATCTCAAAAGTGGTGTGTATGATTTGTGAGAATTGCCAGTAATTTGATGGGAACCGTGTGAATAACTACGTTGATCAACACTGTTTATGGACTTGTAATCAACGTCCGGTGTAACGATGATTATTCATTGCCATTCATTATCGTGTTTGTCCACGCAAGTGGAAACCAACAATAGATCGACGTGACTTTGAATCGGGGTCTGAAGCTTTGAATTGCATTATCTAAAGCCAAGTTTTCGGCCAAGAATTATTATACAGATCTTTGCCTAATTCTAATCAATTCACTAATTAAAAAAAAAAACATTAATTAATTTGAGTGTTAATGAACAGTTTAGTTTAAATTTACAATTTAGTGTGTACTTAAAATTGGGAAAAGTTAACAAATTTGTTCCTTTACGAATTAAAATGTTGAAAATTTTTTTGATCCGTCAGCACGATAGAATTATTAGAAGTTTTGTGATCATATATAGTGTGACAAGTTTTACACTCACATCTGGAATGTCTCGTTGTATTTCGGCTGCAACGTTCCGCTCTTTGATTTTGTTTCAAACTTTCTCTTCTTGTCAGCCAAACCTGGTCCAATCAGATTAATCTCAACAAATGGCCTGAACATCCCTGAACTGGTCAACGGCCACTTCAAATCATTAGCACCAATAACTGGAAAGAATGTAAAATTGTCTCATCAGATTTACGATTCATTGATTAATTTTCGAAATAATTTTTAAAGCAATTCATCTGAACAAATTTTTTTTCAAATTAAATTATACCTTTGACGGTGAGTTTTTGTTCTCCAGTTCCAGGTTGGGTGAACATATCCACTTGAAGTTGAACTTCGCCCACAACCCCGTCATCCGATCCCGCGGTATCTGCAAAATGAAATATTTGTTTTAGATTATCAATTCAGGCACAGCTCGTACGTTCCCGTCAACTTTTCTAGAAGCAATAGAGTATCTAGGTTTCATTTCTACGTTGTCAAGCTTGCTGTAAAACTATTTCGACCTAAATAATGCTAGAGCTGCATGCTCTACTGGGTGCAGCTGCCTCCTTTCCTGCGACGCCTGATTATGAAACTGATATTTGATGACATAACAATGGTCTCAATGTCTTAATCCATTAAAGCAAATCAAACCTATCCTGTGAAACATGAAAAAAGCATATGGAGGATTCAGAAAAGTTCAAAAGCTTTTGTTTCACACTCGTCATTCGTGTATAAAATGACAGAAATAGAGATTTTTTTTTGGATTAAAAAGTAATGAAAGCGGTTGTCTCGAAGTTTTTGAAGCTTGGTATTTGGGATTAAGCTATAAATCACATTGCATTTTGTTTCGTCATCAGCAGCGCAAAAATAATTGATGAAAATAAATCCAGATTTATATTTTTATAGAAAATTTGTATAAATCTTCGGGCGACGTTTATCGAAGAGATACGATTAGTTGCATAAATTAGGCGTGTCGTGGAGGTTTTGAAATATTCTTTGGACAAAAATCAGCGGTGGGAGAAAAATGTGGTTGTTGTTAGATATAAGTTTATAGCACGGTGAGGTTGAAATTTAAGAGTACATAAATGGCGCTGATGTGGATATAAGAGGCACGCTAATGCGTTTTTAGCGATAGCGCGAACACAAACTTGTAACAGCATCAACATCTAATATATTGCGTCTATGAAATTTGCGCTCATACAAACTGTTAAATGATGAGGCTTCTGAACTTTAGTCGAGTCAATCAAAAATTCACCAAGATCTTTAACGATTGAAACATTAGCGAAAAACTCATTTTCTCCCCATCAAATATTCAACATGAAACTTTCAATTTTGTAAATAAAAATTTGTTTGCTTATCAGTTTTCATAAATACTAAATTGTTTTCAATTAAGTTCGGTTCTTGTTTACGGTTCTTTTTTTCTGGGGATTGGAAATCTACACAATATTGTCATACACATTTTTGTGCGTAAAATAAATGTTGCAATAAACACTTTGCATCACCTTTGGTGCACAGTGAGAACAAACTGGACATTGTTTGCTGAAGTGAAATAATTGTGATATAATTGATAAGAAACGTGTCGTTCAGAAGAAAATATATGAAATAGCATGTTGCTAAGTTCCTACGTAACTGTTCCTTCCTATATTTCGCTTAGCGATACCTTGTCGGCTCTCCCGACGCAAGAGGGGCCTGGTCTGGCGAAGAGGCTCTTCGAGGCTTTCCAAGCCTTCACTGTCGTCTTCGCCCCTTTCGCTGCTCATCGAGCGTTGTCGCTGATTCATAGATGCTGGATCGTTCAGCGGCACTATTACATTACATAATCATTCCGTATGTGTCGAACACGTATTGTCTTTTTTGATTTTGTTTGCTCCTAACTAATCTCCAATTTTGTGATATACTAAACGTGATACAGGTAAACTATTTTTGAAGTATCAAAAAACTAAACTAAAAAGTGGATCAACGACCGACATTTAACATCAGGTCGGTAATATTTTGTTGTGCCAGAATGATGAGAAACTCAACTTGGTGGAAAATTAAATTGGATATTCCCAAAAAACATTAGAATTTCACCTTGACTGAGTTGCGAGGTAACGAAAGTTTTAATTAGCGTATCCGTCGTCTGGGTGTAAAGGCTCAGAGCGTATCGCAGACTCTGCAGTTCCGCCGACTTTTCCAGGAAGTTCTTCTTCAGGCCGTTTCCACCCGCGTGGAAGTACTGCTTGATGGTGTCCAGTGCAACTTCCAGAACGGCACATTGTTTCGGTGACAGATTCTTCTCCACTTCTTTCGAGATGTCCTTTAGTTGTAAAAGAGCATACAACAAATTATTAGCATTGCTATAAACAAGGTTGTTTCAACTTTACATAAAACATTGAACTGTGTAGGTGTGTATAGGTGTGTTTTGTGGATCCATGTCTTATAGTTGAGTTATAAATGTACATTCACAAACGTTTGCTTTCAAATGTAGAGACTTTTTTAAGCTTCAAATTGATCGTTCAGTATACTGCTGTTAAACATTCAGACACAACATTTGTCTCACCTTTTGAACTGAAAATTACTGTAAATTAGCAATTCAATAATTCGCATTCGTTCAAAATGCAAAAAAAAAATTATTGTAAAAATGTATCGTTCCGAATTGTAACTTTCAGTTTGTTTAATGATGAAAAACATTGTCAATGTATTTTTATGACGGCAGTGCATGCGAACAAAGACAATCAGTCGTTTGCTTTGGCAAAGAGATAACAAATTGTTTGATACAAAGAACATTCGCAAGGTAATTTTTAATTGCAAAAAAATGTTCAAATGATAAAAAACTGGTCAATGAAATTGCACAATCAACGGAGAGAGCAATTAAAAAATCAGACAATTATATAAAATATTTGCAATTGTTAATCAGAAAATTTTCATTCACGTCAACAATCACGACATTTATAACACACATAGTAATGTAGTCTGTTTTGTTGTAACTAACAATTTTTACCATAACACCACTGAAGGCGTTTTTATGGTTCTTGAAGAGTTTCGACATGTCCTCGATCTTCGCGCTGGCAGCCAAGTTCTTTGCATTGTCAGTCAAGTTCTTGAGCATCATCTAAAAGTATATAACAATTAATATTATTGTATAAATACGATAACAATAATGAATAAAATATAATAAGACTGTAAAATAATATAATAAAACTAAGGGTACCACAGGTTAGTAAAAATAGTAATACTTTACATCACACCACATAAATTTTGTTGAATCAAAAGTTATGGTTCAGTTAATTTTTTTCAATCAGTCAAAAAACTTACACTCTTATCAGTCATTGGGGGCAGTACGACCGTCTTTTCTAGTATCCTCATAACAATCTTCCAGAGCTCCTTTAGCAGCCTCTTGAGGACAGTTTTCTCGCAAGATTGTGCATAAAGTGATAAACTGCCGTCGAGTAGGTCCATGAGCGGCCTAAGAACTTCGTCAGCCTCTCCACCAGCGACTTGCACTTTCGGCGCCTGCTGCGACCCGGACACTTGGCCGCCACCTTTGATTGACAACAAAAGGTCACCCAGCTGTCGCACCGACGCCGTTATTCTTGGCTCAAGGCTCTTCGCGAAAAGCATCGCCAAATCGTCCAATGCGCCATTCAGCTGTTGCTGCAGCTCTTTTAAGATGTTCGCCGCGTCTTCTTCAAGCTTCTCACCGCCCATAGACTCGAACATTTTCTCCAGTTGGACTCGCAGTTGTTGAATGTTGTTCATTAGAATGCAGGCCTGAGAAGAAAGACAATTGAATTTAATTTCAATTGAAATTGAAATAAAGAAATTCAATAAATTTTATTTCTTTTTATTTGTTGCCTCCTCTCTTAAATTCTGTTTTTCAGTTTGCAAAACATCTCAGTTCGCAAATAATTTTTAATTTGCGAAAAATTTCAAGCATGCCTAAGACATTTTTAATTTACAAAGAATTCCAATAAGCAAATATATTTTACTTCGCAAAATTGTTGTTAACGCAAATATGTTCAATTCGCATAAATTACACTTACTATTCTCTCATCGGCCATGTAGTTCGGAAAGTCCTTCTTCACGATGTCAGCATAAGCGACAAGAACCTTAACGATGGTCTTGGCGAACCGTTTCATGTACCTCTTCCAAATTTCCGGATCTGGACATTCCAATTTTGATACCACGTCGAAACATTGCGTCAGCTGTGTGAAGACATCAACAACGGATACACTGAAAAGAGCGTGTTCGCTGCTCTTTTGGAACTGCAACATTAACATTACATTTTATTAGTCCAGAAATAATTAGAATTTTAATACACCACAATGCATCGATAACATTTATATAACTTGAATGACCAATGAATTTGTTTTGGTGACACTGTAAAATTTGCACAGAGATAAACGTGAAACAAAAAAAGAGCCTCACCCCGTCCTTTTTGTCTCTGTTGAAGGCACCGTGCAAATACTCTAGCGACACGTCGTCGTTCTCGTTTAGCCACTGCATGACGAAGGGCTCGAACCAGGCCGGATACTCAGGCACAGTGTCTTTGTAAGGCGGCACGTCCTGTACGTATTCAGTGTACAGCCACTTGACTCTGAAGTGCAGGTTCATGTATGCCGAGGACTTGCACAGTCTGACCTGCTCGTGCTCGTCGAGGGCGTACTTCATGTCGACGGCAAACAGCGCCCAGACCGTCGCCGCCGAGAGCTGACCGATGTTCAGCTCTTGCGGGAACTGGTTCAGCACCGGCGCGTAGCTGTTCTTGTCCTCCTCAATTACCGAGACGATCAGCGCGATCAGCTTGTGCCAAAAGTCCAGCGACTCGAGGCCGGGCTCGCGCTCTTCTGGGTTCTTCGTGTCGCTCGGGTCGGCCTGGAACTCGCGGTTGTAAAGGTCGTAACAGTTCTGGAAGAGGAACTGGTAGGTTGAACGCAGACACGCTTTTACGCAGTCCTTGACGACTGTGCTGGCACGCGGAGGACTCGAGAGTTCTTGCACCTTCATCCTGAAGAACGTGATGCTCGTTAACAAGTCCACCGTGCTCTTCAGATCCATCAGCTTCTCTTGACTCGAAGCGGGAAAGTTGTTTCGGTACATCGACAGATCGATCCGCAACGAATTGTGCAACTGGTCCAGCAGTTTCACGAACTTCTCCTTCTGCAAAAGAATAGTTGCTCGAGTTAGACGCCGCAGCACAAGGGCCTGGACCAGTGCCACGGACGCTCCGGTCTTATTCTATTAGTCGCCGGATTAAATTGTTTCGACTTATTTGATTGGGTTTACGCTTCCCTGCCTCATAACTGAATTATTCCAAACACAAATCACAAGCCTGATTTCAAACTTGTGTTGACTCGTCAAATGATTAATTGAATCTCCTCCATGGCTTTTTCTGGATCGGATTCAATTTACAATAGGAAATCTGGAATATTTTACTCTCTCAATAATACAAATTTAATCGTGTTCAATTTTAGAACCGCGTCAAAAATGTTTATAAAATGTACACTTTTTTTTTAATCACAGATGTACAGATTCATTTTTTAATAATTAATTAAGGGAGTTTTAATGACTAATTGCGGTTAAACGTACAATTTATAGAAAAAAAAAATTGCTTTGAAATTTGAATAAAATTTATGGAACAAAATTTTACATCCATATATACCTATTTTGTCATATATTACACAAATGGGAAATGTTCTCAGTTGTAATCTACAAAGTTCAAATGATAATCGATGCTGAAATTTGTTATTAATTAGTTTCACTCTGCTTTTGCATTTTGGTTTGTGTTCCGGAAAATTGTATTACAAAGGAAAATGGTTCAATAAATGTTATAAGTTTAATGTACATAAATTAAACGAAAATGATATTGTATTTTGATCCGAATTGTAGAGTCATAAATGTAGTGTTCTTGTAATACTATTCAAAGTATGCATGGTGGCTGTAAAATTTATTATTTACTAAAATATAGATCGAAAATTGGAAAACAAAGTTAAGGTTGAATTAAAAATTGAATATTGGTTTGAATATCATTTGAACACCAACTTCCAACACAAACTCTGGAGTAAAATATGTTTAAACACCTTTACATCCTTGTGTATCAAAATTTAAATTTTCATGTATATTCTCGGTCAGTCAAACTTTGACTCGACTTTTGATGTTAAGTTTGATTAAATATCCCAACCATTCTCTCCGCTAAACTAATTTTGTAAAGAAATTATCAACGAGCAATTTTATTACATTTGAAAATGTCTTTTGCAACGTATATGAATTTTTCCTATAAAGTTCGATATTCACAACGCCAAACCAAGTTTATTTCTTTTTTCTTCGTTTATAAATATACGATGTTATATGCATTATAATGGATTGAATTTGAAATGCAATCCTTTTGAGTAGTCGCGCAGCAAGTTTCTCAACTGGAAGTCATGTTGGAATTCTAAGTTACATTGCATCCTGAAAGCCATTTCACCAGGAAATTTCGATTCGAACCAAGAGAAAGATACAAACCCATCAAATCGCTTGTTTGCGATCCATTTATCAATCGGCCAAATTGTTCATTCATTTTTAAAACTTATCTTATTTTTAATAATTTTATTTTACAAACAAATTTATTTATTTTTATTAATAATTTCTCTTATTATAATTGGATTATTATCGATTTTTCTGTTTCGAATATGTTTATGTGTATAAATTCAGATTCAAAATGTATGTACAGCTATTGTGCGTTTAACAAAACAATTCAGCATATGAATGGCATGGGGATACAGTTTTGTTCAACGTTTCAATATTAATGTAAATGTCGGATGAAAAGCATGATGGAATAGTTCGTCGGGGATGTTCAACTGGAGACATAGCGCAACGATCCGAATCCGTCCGGGATTCAAGTAACAGATGGGTCTTGCACTGAGGAAATTGCCGGCTACTCTACTGTCTCCATCTTTGTCTCTCTATTATCGTGACCCATGGCTCTTCTCTACTCACCCCAAAGTTACTCGCAGCGAATCTATCACTAGCCGAGACGGCCGAGCTGGCTGTCGTGTGTGCGTAGTAGGCATTAATGTTCGCCAGGAGAGTCGACATCACAGCCGGAACACCCGGACAGAGATACTTTGTCGACAGACAGTGGAAGTGCCTGGAATAGGTAATGTCGAGTTTTTTTTAAATCTAAACGAAAATAAATGAAATTGAATCAAATTAAATTGTCAACTTTTTCACCTCTTTGTTAAGGATTTCAGAATTTAAAGGAAGTCAACAAAAAAACTGTTTGACGATTTTGCTGTATGTATGATACCGATTTTACTACTTCATAATTAATTAATCAATCAATTAATTATCCTCGATGTGGAGTAATGACATAAATTTCGTTTGACACAGATTTGCGAGACGATATGAATGTTGTATGATTTTTACATGTTGACCTCGTTCTAAATAATTCCATCCAATTGACTTATTAACATTATCATCTCAACTGTTTCAATTCAGTTGATAATTAAAAATCGAATCTGTTCGAGAATTACACATTTAGCGCCTCAATGAATGTTTGTGCAATTTTCAGTTCTTCAGTTTTGAACAAATATGCTTTTCAATTTTTTGTTTCGAACTTCTGAATCTTTTATTTTTGAAATCAAATTAAAAACCACTCACGTCATCGCTTGATAAATGCTCTCGATTCCATATCGCATGGCAAACTCGTCGACGAGCTCTTCGCCCGGCGGATCGAAGTAGACCTTCCAAGCGTCGTCGCCCTTTGCCTGCGGCAGAGTCACCATCCCGCCGTTGTTCTCGCAGAGGCTGTGGAAGAGGTTCTCGTGAAGGCACGTGTACTGCACGTGGTAAGGCGCGACTTTCTCCTCTCCCTTGATCTCGACGCTGATGTGCAACCGAATCGCACCAGAGACCGCGCTCTTGTCGGTCCTCTTCTCCAGGTTGTACCAGACGTCCATCTCACCGCTGAGCGTCCGCACCTCGATGATGGTCTGGCCCAGGAAGTCATCACTCTCCCTCGTCAGCTTCTGTCGCAGCTTCGATTTCAGATCGTTGTCCTCGTCCCAGACTCGCACTTTTATTCGGTCAGATGAATTGTGACACTCGCTGTTTTCATAAATTACCACTTTGTTATCAACTTGAAAGCAAAATTTGCAGAGAAAAAGTTACATCAAATTAACTTATCGGTATGTATCATTGGTAAGCTTTCATTTTTCAAAAAACAGTGGTAACAAATAATCGACTCCTAAAGAAAGTCTGACAATAACTTATATCTCTCATTCGTTCTCACTTTTTTTAAACTGAGGAACAAAAATAGATTTACGATCCTTGACGCAAGAAAATAAGTGTTCATAAGCTTGTCAATTGAAAAAAAAATTAGTTCAGTAACGAAAAAATTGGAACCTTCATTGGAATCTTCATTGTTAATTATTCTTGATTCTGGCTGACTTAATTGTTCAGACTAATCATAAATTTTCCAAGGAGAATTAAAATTAGCACAGTTTAAAACAAGCAGAGAAAATCACATTTATCGAAAGATTATAACTGGGTCGGAAATACCGAGCGGTAAAAAGTTCCCGGGACAATAAGTGTTGGTTGGTTAAGATGTAACGATAAGAACAAAGCGGACAAGAAATACTCACAAGTAAAACTTTTCGTTCCAGACGGGGTTCAGTTCTTGCGGCATCGTCTTTGTGCGTTTCTTTACCTTTCCAACCTGAACGGTTACATAGGGATCTGAAGTTCCACTTTTGTCCTTGGCTATCAAGCCCTGGGCACAGATAACTGCAGAAAAAGATGCTCATCAATAAATACCGTTCATTGAAAAATACACTTGTCTCTGAATTTTCGAACAATACAACTTTTTTTTTTTTTTTTTTTTTTTTACTAGCACACACACCTTTTTCGAACGCCACATGTTTGCAATTTTTTTTTCTACTGTTTTTTAATTTTCCTTTTGTCTGCATTTGATTTCACTTTCTTTGTTATTCAAATTTGGTTTCGTTTACGATTGTATGAAATATTTCATTGCAAATGATATGATCAAGAAGGTCGAAGAGTAAAGAAGTTAGAAAAGAGGAAAAATTCTAAAGATTGCTACTTTTTTTTATTCATTTTTAAACAATTTTTTTTTTCACGTTAGGAAACTAATTTTAGGAAATCATTTATTTAGCTTAAGCGTTAAAGAAACGAACTGACAAATATAATTGGCCAGGACGAATTGATCGTTCAGGATTCGATTTAGAAGCGCGTGGTCGAAATTTTAGTTTGAAAATTTCATTTCGATGCGAATTAAATGCACCAGTAACTTCAACTCGCAAATGACAGTTTTTCGTGCGACCATTTCGCTCGTCCAAATTGTTGAACTGAGTGACCCGCGGTGTATTTCGGGACGTTGAGCGGGGCCAAAAGTTTTCAGGTTTTGCGAACTATCATCCCGTGTTTGCACATCGCGCGACAATAAAACTTTACTGCTCAGTTTTGGCAAGCTCGCTCGCATATTTATCTCTTTCATTTTTTCAAGTGCAAAAATCTCGCCATCGATTTTATCTCCAGTTATTCAAGTTATATATACTCTTCACTGCAAGTTTATATTTTTATAACAAAATCATATAATTTATTAAAAAAAAATAAATAAATAAATAAAACAAACATAAAAACCAATTTTGCAGCTTTCTTGGTTGACTGTGTGTATATGACACATCTATGTTCATTTTTACATGGTTGGTTTATCGAAAAGAAAAATCATCATATTCGAGTTGAAGCTGTTGTAAAAATTTCAAGGCGATAAATATTTACAACCCTTGTCAGAGGCTAAAGCCCTTATATTTTTCTTTGAATATGGTTTGTCATAAAACGTATACGTGTTCATAAAAGTAAACGTTGATGGCTTAGTTCCGATCAACGCACTTAGAACGCGCCGCAATGACGCGTTTTCTTTTTCCATCCAAACAAACTTTATTGCAATTTTTTTTTATATGCACTTAATTCGCACCATGTCAGTTTAGTAGTCGGCATTTTCACGTTAAGCTTTATCCTGCCACCTTATTTAAAGGAAAAGAAAAAAACACAAAGGCACAGAGAGAATAAGTATACAGAAGAGAGAAAATATAAAGTAGATCCCGTTTAGACATCAAAAGGCATCCGTACAAAAACATCCGGTTGACACTGAAGTTCAACCGAAAATTTTGCATGCACTTTCTAGGATTATATCATTCGACAATTTTTTTTTATATTTTAACAGTTACAATTCACAGATCATCGCGATGACAGCCTTTCGAAAGCGTGCATAAGCTTGGCGTGCTAGTGTTTGTTCGTGTAACGTGTATCGCAACTTGGTTTATCAATAGAGGTTGTTACAAATCAGAAATCTCAAACTTTTCATCCGTCGAGTTTGCAATTCGCACAGTCGACCATTGATATTACTGTTATTATTATTTATAAGCAACGATTTTATTTTGCATTTTTATTATTGGAAAAAGTGTGTTTGAAGTGTGTCGGAAGAAAGCTTTTGTTAATGTGTGTTCGTAGGTGACGTTTCTGGTACTGTGCAATCGACAAATCATTCCATACATCTTGAAGTTTACACAACTTGATAGTGATACAGATCAATCACAATATTCATGCTCATGCTACAAACTCTTTGTTTCATTATCGCCCTTTCTCGCTGTCGTTCCAGATCTGAAACGAAAAGCACTGGTTCCTGGCCTCGAACTAATTCAATGTTCCTATCAATTTCATCTTTAGAAACTTACATGATGGAAATAAGGAAAAAAATTTGGAAACAAATAATTTGAATTTTTGTGTTGTGGGATATGTTTTGACTCAATTTGAGGCACGATGACGAACCAAAAAAATAATGATAAAGAAAAATCAATCATCATTTTTCTAGACAGCAAAAACTGATGATTATTCAGAATTGAAATCGAGCAATTATTTATGTGGAACCGTAATGATACGAGATACGTGATAGTTTGTCAACAACTGGGTGAATTAGAGCTGTCAACTTTTCGTCACGAATGCTGACGATTAGAAGTTGGACGACGTGACGCGGGTATTTGAAAATTACAGAGGGTCGAAAACGCACAAACGTGCGACCGCAACAAATTTACAACAGCCGGTAGATCACCACAGCTGACTCTTCAGCCGGGTTTCAAATGCTTTCAAATGCAGCGAATCAAACGATTTGATTATATTGAAGCTGAAGCGGATGTACCGCTGCATCGAGTGTCGGCCACTCTCTTCCCTTTTATGTTTCTTCTCAATATTTTGTTCATCTCACCAGTTAAGCACTGACGTACAGATTTGCAATCAGAGGGGCGCGCAATCGAATCAAGTTATTGTCTCATCCGGAATTCATCATTCTTAATTAAAAAAAATATCAATTTCCATCGAACACACATGTCACTTTTTGTCATGTTTT
>JAQQRF010000261.1:0-155932 GCA_030523145.1 Trissolcus brochymenae | reverse complement strand
TTGGCTTTCATGAATGCTCGATTTCATTCTGGTTTGCCCTGAATTGCCTACAAAGGGCCCTAAAAATTCAAAGGCACGCCCATCTTTTTTTCTACTAGGACGTTTTAATTATTACTATTATTACTTTAAATATTACTAGGACGTAATAACGCGCGCGTCTTTTAAAACGCGCCTTAAGCCAAACGCACGTCTTCCGTTTTCTTTATAACATTCGTTCCAATCAATCACCATTCGTAATATCATTAATTCGGTACTAACAATATTCACCGCTTCCTTCATTCGGATCTATGAATTTTCAAAATAATGTGAAATACTGTTTGGTCGGTATTACATTCGTTCCCTGCATTACCGATTCGGACTAACGATTTTCGGTGTTCATACATTCAGAGTTACATACCCATTCTTTTCAATTTCAGGATTATGCAAAGTTTCGGGCCAATTTCTTTTGGGACGTTTTCATATAACCAATGTCCATCTGTACATGCATACTATTTCAAACAAAGTTTTTATACAAATGTCTCTACTTGATATTTAGATCTCTTAAGTACCTTACACATCAAAACCTGGCTAAAAATACATTTTTCTATTTAAAACTTACTTTCTTTTTACACATTCCATTTTTACTTTCCTATCATTTTGCCATTTTTTTACACTTTTGCTGAAATAAACACATAGTAATAAACCTTTAAATTTTTCTTAACATCTAACAAAAAACATTATATAAAATTAAAATATTTCCTCTTTTTTTTCCTCATTTTAACGACACAACTTCTTTATCAACGTCTATGCCAACTAAAATACACATACCATTTCAGTCGGTATAGCAATCGGCAATATAATTTTTATACGACTTATCATCTATAGCAAAGTCATTATTCATGCATCTCGTACGTCTCCGTCATAACTTAGAACGCATTATTTAGGAACACCTAAAATTTTAAATGCAACAAAGATAATTTCAATTCTATGCTCAGTCAAAGACACATAGGCGTTCTGAAAATGTGTCATAAGTTTTATGTTGATAGATTTTATGTAAATTAATTTTATGGAAAATAATAATTATGGACTCCAATATTTATGTGAAAAAATGTTTATTCATTACAATTAATATGCGGACAGAATTATGTTATTAGATTTTTATGAAAATCAAAATATGCAACATTATTTTTTTATTATTCTCGACCATCTTATGCGCCTTGATTATCATGGTTTTTTTAAACTTTATGTTCAATAGATTTAGGCTTTTACATATTATGTAATATTAACTTCAGGCATTTTAAATTTTAAATTATTCCAAAATCTTCTAATTAGTTACGTGAAATGATTTTTGTGTGTTTTGATATGTCGCCCCTTATGATATGCTCAATTCCGTAGCAGCAGCGATTTTGAATTGCAACGTTTGTTCGGCACACATCCGCCATCGAACCGAAGGCGCCAAAACTGTCACGATTCCATGACATATCTTGAAACGCGCTTTTTTGTGTGCAGTGTTGACGGTCAAAATGGTTAGCATCTGCCGACTTTGTAAACACTTGGCAACATTCGAGCCCCAAAATTATTAAATGTTTTTGATTACGTTTCAGTCATCGTGTGTACTGTGGAGTTCGATACGACCGAAAATAAATAGAGTGGAGTTGAATGTGCAGCAGATACGACGCAAGGGCAATTCAAAAAAGCCCGATTAGCCTGATACGCGTTTAAGAAAAGGCCTGAACTGCGTGGCTAACAAGTGACTTTTTGTTTCCGCGCAGCGTCGTTCATTTAAATGTGAATGTAAAACATTGTCTTTCGCGTAATGCAGCACAAAGGAAGATGTTATATATTCATATCCGCGAACATAACCTAAAAACAAGGATCTAAAGAAAAAGAACCCAGATAATTTAATTCATATTGAATGTTAGTGTTTCAATGTAATCAATATACGGAATATTGCATCCACTAAGTTTAATCGTGTGTTATAATTGTGATAAAATAATTTGTTTTGTATTTTAGATACAAAAAGTGAGCAAGATGAATCCTGCAGAAAGTGGGGAGAAGCATCTGCAAGAAATTACGATGCAGACGGTGGCGCAAAACTTGACAAGTGAACCGAACCTTCAGCCAGCGCAAAATATTATCCCAAGTAATATTCACAATGTGCCAACGATGATCGGTTCGTCAACTCAAATCATTGGCAAGTCTGTTTCGTTGGATCTCAGTCCAAAATTGTCTATTAGAAAACCTGTTATACCTGCGACAATCACAACAGCTGTTGAACCCAGTAAAATGTCGACTACAGTAAGTTATTATTACAAGTTGTACAATAAAATCTTGTATAAAAAAAACTGAACAAATCATAAAGTTAATCTAACAAACACTTTATTATTTACAGATATGTCCAGTTGGTTCAACGGTGAGAATTATTTCTCCGAGCATGTTGCATACTGTTGAAAGACAGGCCGGCCAACAGCCGACCCAGCAGATTGTGACCAACATTGCTCCAACCTACCATGTACCTCGAGGACCTGCGGCTGTCGCCAATATTTCTGCACCGCGAGCAGCTATTGCTACACCTATTGTTAGATCGAGTACCAGTCATTCGGTTCATGTGTCAAGGCCTGGGTAAAAAAAATTGTTTTTGCTTGATTTTAATTCGATTGTCAAGTTATTTATAATTGAAATTTAATCCGCTGATTTATAGTGGTATGATAAATTTATAAATATTTACTTTAACTTTGCAGTGCCAATCCAACGGTATTGACTCAACAATGGCCCGCAAAAGCAACAACGAATTACCCGGCCCAGTCGCAGCGATATCCGATTCCTTCAGTAAGTCGTGTAGCAGCAAGAGCGCCTGCTACAGTTTATAGCGGAGGACAGCAATCTCGTTTAACCACGCCGACCACGACGGGCAGGCCGGTACAAACTACTGTCGTTACGGGTATTCCTGGAGCTCCTTCACGATTAATTGCACCAGTTTTGCAGACGAATAGTAACGTCGCTAGGGTGTCCATGACACAAAGCAAACCGGCCGCAGCGCAGAGCACAGTTGCCCAGGCCACAACACAACCTAGACTCCAGAACGTGCAGGTACACAAGTGAAAATCAAAAAACTTGTTTGCTGGAATTATTGAGGGTGCTTCATTGAATTGTTATTTCTTTTATAGAGTAACATAAACAAGCCGCCAAATAATTTGCAATTTGCAAACCGAGTGGCGGTGTCTGCTCCAGTTATAAGTTCTGCGAATAAAATTGTTACTGTCACGTCGATACAGACTTCGGCAACGAGGCAGTTAGCCATAAACACTGTTCCTGGCACATCCGCGACTAACTTAAGTCGTATTGTGATTCCACATTGCCAGGTAAATTTTCATTTTCATTTGTCCGATTTTTATCATTTCTTCTGTTCAAACTTGATACACATGGTGAAACTTGTTTTAATTTCAGGCATCAGCTCAGACGGCGACAGCACGGGTGGTACAGGCAGTAACATCACTGTCCAACTTTTCACCAGTTTCTAGAGCTGTGGCTACAACTGCCAGTGTCGGAAGTGTGACTAGAATAGTACCTCCAGGACCTACAGCTGGAGTTACAAGAATCACGAGCATGCCATTGCATCCACTTCCAATTCCTGCTGTAACACGCACCCTCGCAGCGCCAATCAAAATTGCTCAGACTCAAAATGTCAGCCATGCAATGCAGATTAAGCCTGCGGTGCAACAGGTTGTCCCAAAAACAACGGTCACAAACATCGTCACGTCAACAACTCCGACACAGTCGATCCCGGGACAGTACATACCACCAACCACTACAACTTACTATTCTCTGGATCCATCAGGTATATTTTGTGTAATTTTGCCAAGTTTTACTAAATTTTAGAAAGTGTAGTCAAGGTGTAACAATTTAATCACGACTACAGGTAACTATTCACAATTCCGTCAAACAACAGTCCAGCCTGTAAGACTCACAATTGTGGATACTGGTTATGAGGAATCACACGGAAAATCAAACTCCTCGCCTAGACCCAGCATTTTGAGAAAAAGGGAACACGATGGATCACCAGCAAAAGGTATGTTTTGTTTTAGTTTAGTTTGTTTTACGTTTTATAAACAACAACATTTTTCTTTGAGAAGGTTGATAAAAACGAATAATATTTTATTATTTTTTTTGTAGCGAGCGTGGCAAAAAATTTGGTTCCAGTTTTAGCCTGTATGTCGGCGAACACTACGCCATCAAACAGCAGTCCTCCAGCGTCACCAACTGGCGACGGCTGTCAGAGCTCGGGTTCAACAACGGTTTCTGCGACATCATCGCCTGGACTTGACGAACCTGAACAATCTCGCATTCCTATGAATACCAATGTTGAAATGTCCCCCCGCAAGAAACCAAGAAAGCAACAGCTCACGAGCGTCGAATTAACAGAATCACGTTGTACAGACGAAGAGATGCAATTTATTGTCGAAGAGAAAATCAAAAAGGAAGCTGTTATTAATGATACGCGAGATAACAAATCAGAAAAAAAGTTTTGTTCGGACGATGTCCCCACTTCGGGAGTCACAACTCAGGTTCAAACAACTCCCGTGAGAACGCGACCAACTCTAAGTATGTTAGGTAACTGGAACAACAATTTTAATGAAAATAAGAAATGAAAAAAGTTAATGAAGATCATTCTGACATTTCAAATTTGATGTGTGATTTTATTGAATTCTAGGTTCATGGAAACACGCGTACAATGGTCGACAGCATCATTACAGGAGACCAAGTGAAGTTAGACCACGAGAAGAAAGAAGGCTAACTGTGGCGGAATTGGCGCAACAAAAGTTTGTCCTTCAAAAGTTAAACGGTTGGAAAATTCATCACCTCACAACACAGATGGATGATCTGGCAGAACTTGAGAAACAGGTGAATGATGTTGGAAATTTTAGAACTAAAAATGTATTAACTATAATTTCAGAAGGGAGTATTAAATTGTTCTTTTATTTTAATTTCAGGTTCATGAAAAGCTGAAAACGACTCTTAACGTTCTTGAAACGCCACAAAATGTAAAAAATCTGGATGATAGTTTGGAGAGAGTGAAGGAACTTATCAAAGGTAATATGCAACGGAGCAGTCTCATTAGTGAGAGTATGTTCGAGGCGCACAAACAACTGATTGCAATCTTCCAACACAAAGACCATGTGTCGAATATCCTTCAGCGATGTGGCAATAAGCGCTCACAAAAAAAACGAGATAAATAAAAACACACTGTAGATTTATATGATGCGTACAAGGGAAAATGTTGTTTTTGAATTCAAGATGAAATGCAATCAACAATTTATCAAAACAATACTTGTAAAAAGGGTGTTTAAAATCCTTTACAGGGAAATTCTACATGATGACATTTTGCCTCGTGCGTTCAGTATGTTTAAGTCATAAAATTCTGTAAAGCTCTTTGACGTGAAATAAAACTTTTGTATGTATATTACAGTATTTTGCAAAATATTGAGAATAAAGAGACTTTCATTCAAGTTTATATATTAAAATGAAATGTATTGTGAGTTTTACTTCATTTCTATTTAAACCTTTCAGGTAATGAGATAAGCAGTTTTATCAAAACATTTAATATAATTTTTACACTTTTTTTTACTTAAATAAGTTTATCCTAAGTTTTCATCCATACCATCACAATAATCCGTTGGATTAATCAGTCATACTTGTCGAATATTGACACTCTATGGGCTCGATTTGGTTTTGCGTTAAAAAAAGCCACACATCTACCGCACGCTATCTTGAACATCTTCAGAATGAAACTGATCGATAATTTACTTTATAACGTTCTTTCTTTTTCTTAATTTTCAAAACATCGACGAATCATAAGAAATTTCCTTATGATAAAACTCGGTACTTGTACAAATGGCATACTAGTTTTCTAAAAACGATACAAATTGCGTAAGTTTATAAAGCTGATCTTCCGCACTCGTCTCCTGAATCGTTGCATTCTGCTCCTTCTCCGGTTTGATTGGCTGGACCATGTTTCCATCAGTAGACCAACCTTTCTCAGTGGCCAATTTGCCAGCCTCGCTAAGAGACAATCCAGTCATTTGAGCTACAGTGCTGATATTCACAGATGAATATGCCTCTGAAATCAGAACCATCGCTCGTTCTTTTGTTGACTCTGTAAAATAATGTATTCAAAATTTGTTTAAACTTATCATACATTTGATATAAAGAAATTGCCTCATCAACAATTTTTTATTTTAAAAACTTTGCTTGCCTTTCAACCCTGTCATAATTTCAGCGACGTCCTCACTCCATTCACTTTTAAGTGCTTCATGAACTCCTGGCCAATCCCTCAACCACATTTTTTTACCTACTGCCCAAATTTGTCGCAATTCTGCACTTGAACTCTTAACATTTGCTGGGATTCTTTTCCACAAATACTTAGCATAACATCTGAAAAACGAATTAAATTATTTACGTTAGTATTGAAGACACAATTTATGAGATATCTGAAAAAATGAATGTAACATTTAAAATTTAGAGAGAACAAATTTGCATACTCACAAATTATTTTGATACAAATAAATAGCAAGTAACTTAGCATACATCTGCGCAGATATCACACCATCGGGGGACTAAAAAAAACATGAAAAAGTTAATAATAAAATTAGGTAGTTCGAGAACAAAAATGAATTTTGTCGTGTTGAAAAATTGCTCTGGATTCATCTTTGCAATCATAACCTCAATTTTTTGTTCTTTTGATTGCATCCTCAAAGGTAAGAGTACATAAAATGAAATTATTACAATAAAATAAAAACAACAATGTTTTTTAACCTTAAAAATAATTTACACTCACGTCATGTTCAGCTTTTTCAAGCTCAGTAACTATTTGATTGATTTCATTCAACATCATGATCGAAATTTCTTTGACCTCTGATGCAGCTTTGTTGAATATTTTTTTATCTAAAGACTCTTTCGCTTTGTTGTGTATTATTTATTTCTCTTGAGAATCATCAGTTACAAATAAAATTGAACGGATTTAAAAAATAATCTGACTTCTCTGGCTGGCTTGTTCGTACTTTCGCAAAAACTATAATACGGCTATTTCTCACTGTCTCTCTATCCTTTTCTATCTCCTTCATTAAAGGCGAAAGAAAGAGACAGCAATTTGATTTTCCGATTATTGAATTAAATCAACTTTCAAACTGTTTGTTTTGAAACTTTTGGACTTTTATTTTTTAACATTAACAAACGATTTGTTTTCACCTTTCAACAAAGTTGAAAGTTCATTTTGTTGTTACAACAAAGAATTTACTTTCTGTCTTAAATTCGTTTTTTTCTTAAAAATAGCAAAATTCTATGACCAGTTTTTGCTCACACATTTTTTCCTAATTATTATTTATATTTATAACAAAAATCGCTAAATCCGTGACTATAGCATTTTAGAATTCCCTAGATTCGAGAATCCTAACCTCAAATTAGCGGTAATTCATTCAATTCCCTGCAGAGGACAGTACCTTGCAGATGTCATGGACGCGTCTTATTGTTGATTCTAAATAATATTTAACCGCGTCAAGTCAGACACAATTTACAGGTTGCTTGGAGAAGCCAAACACCGGCCCAGAGTTTTATTGTAAGTACAAAACCTATTCGAACGAATAATAGAAACTTGGAAAAGCAACGGTTCAAAATAATTCACCCGGACTTTTTGCGTGCAGGATATTTTAGCGTGGACTGTAAACAAAAATGAGCACGCAGGTTAAAGGCAGTGGCTGGCCCAGAAGAGCCAGTAACAGTTCTTTCGAAGGAAAAATCGTCCAAAATCCGTCGGTTACCATTAATAGAACCATTAATTTGTGAGTAATTCCTTATTTCGCTCATCAATGTTCACTCTCTTCGATTTCATCTAACTTCTAATTGAGCTTTGTTATTTTAATGGAATATTTTTGTTTAGATTTGAATTTTTTTTAGAGATCCTATCAAGCTAGAGATTTTAAATTCATATTTATTTCCACATTGTTATTTTGTTTTCAATATTGATAAATTGTAAAGTTTCTGCTAGTTTGCATTTTTCTTGTTTTTGTTGTCTTGTGTAAAAAAAAATTATTTTATTAGATAAAAAATTAGACTCACTTTTTCATTGGGGAAAATGACTGATTTGATAAAATAAAAAATTTGTCTGTGATTATTATTATTTTGATACCATAAATGTTTGTAATTTTATAGATATCCTTTGAATAACTATACATTCGGGACGAAAGAGCACCTCTTCGAAAAAGATCCTTCTGTGCCAGCAAGATTTCAGCGCATGAGAGATGAATTTGACAAAATCGGAATGCGACGAAGTGTGGAAGGTGTTCTGTTGGTACACGAGCACGGTTTGCCCCACGTTTTACTTTTACAGTTAGGAACAACGTTTTTCAAGTTGTAAGTGTACAATCATACTAATCTGATTGCGATAACATTTTTCATATTTGTCATCAAGCTTAATCTCATTTTGTTCACTTTAGGCCTGGAGGAGAATTGAATGCTGGAGAGGATGAGGTTGAAGGTTTAAAACGACTTTTGACCGAGGTAAGCTTTTTCAAAATGTCTGAAAAAGATTGAAAAATAAATTACCATTAATTTTCAATTCTCAGATTTTGGGCCGACAAGACGGAGTGAAACAAGAATGGCTAATTGAAGATACCATCGGAAATTGGTGGAGACCAAACTTTGAACCACCACAGTATCCTTATATTCCACCACATATAACAAAGCCAAAGGAACATAAAAGATTGTTCTTAGTTCAATTGCAAGAGAAAGGTTGATAGCATTCTTCATTTTCATTTTATCATCATTATTGTACACTATACTGAAAATTGCATTTTCTTATTTTAACAGCTGTAGTCGCAGTACCAAAAAACTACAGACTAGTAGCAGCTCCTTTATTTGAGTTATACGACAATTCCCAAGGATACGGGCCAATTATTTCTTCTTTGCCACAGTCTTTGTGTCGGTCAGTAAACTTTAATTTTTTTTAATTTTAAAACTACGACATAAAGTACATAAGATTAGACTAATAATTTTGTTTAATTGTTTCAGATTCAATTTTGTTTATATGTAAAAATGGACGATGGATGTATGCTTGATGTACCAAAAGAGAGTGATCTTGAATAGTTTAGATTATTACAAACACAAGTCTACGATAAGCAAATCTTTATAATGAAGTAACATTTGCTACCAAGAGCGCAAATTTTTGAACAAATTTATATGAAATGGTTTTGTACTTTAAGGAAATGAAGTCTTCATAATTCATTATTTCTCTGTGAAAAAAAAACACATTACATTGTAATAATAGTTTGCTGTAGTGTTTTCAAACATGTCAACACTTGTGAATTTGATGTAACAGTTTCTTGTATATTTCTTTCGGTAATAAATATGTAAAATACATTTCAATAATAATGTTCATTTTCATTCATTTTCTTTTAATTTTCATGTGACTTTCCATTTATTACAAATAAGAATATTTATAAAAAACGTTAAAAAAAAAGTTTGTAGTTGAAATAAAGAAAATGAAAATTGTACAAATGCACGCTTCTCCATTTTATGTTTTTACTAAGGAAGTTGAGGTTCCACAAACAACGACTTTTCACTTGAGTATAAACCCTAAAAGGCTTAAGAGTTTTTCCACCATATTCTATAATTTATACGATTTCATGACTCTTTAACTTAATTGTTGAAACAATAAAATGTTGCATCAACACTTCTGATGATTATTCAGATTGACTTATAAATTAATAAATTTCAAATAAACTTTCAACGCTATAGTATTTAGTTGACAATTGTAAACGCCGTGACTTTAGACGATCGCCAGCGGCAAACTAGTCGGAATCGTGGACGTGGTCGCATTGTCTAGAGTCCCGTCGAAGAAGTGCAGATGTGATATATATTTCAGTGTGGCACACGGAACGACGGGGACAATTTCCGAAAAGTGAGCGAACGTACGGGTTGTACGTTCAATTCTGTTCAATTAGCTTTTCAAGTCGAGTGACGCGTCGTGTTCACGTCCATCTGACCTAGGCGAGTGGACGAAATTTGACTCGACCAGAAAAAAAGCCAACACTGGCTGCACATCTCAACCTCAAGATCGCACGTTTTTGTCAAGACCACGGCCTCGACGCGAGATGCGGATCCAAATTTGACACGAGCTGCTTATCGCGTTTACACAACTCCTCCGAATTATATGTAAGTTTTTCTACCGTCTCATTTCTTGTGACTTCCTCTTGAATATGCGTGCTCAAGACAAGCTGTCTTTGCCCCGAAGTAGTGGGTCTTAAAAATCCCATTATTGTTCTCTCATTTTCATTACGGGTATAAACAAAAAATCTGACCAAACATTCCAAAAAAACGTGCAACTACTTTGACTCAGCTACAGTTGTTTTCACATCGTCCACGGTTTGATTCTCGTACTCAAAATCAGAGGGGGCCATAAAGGGTTGAAACTTTTGCTTACATCGACAAAAATGATAGGCATCCTTTCAGTGACCTGAAACGAAACGAATAAACTCAAGTTCGAAGAGCAGTGTTTTTTCATTACTTTGTTGAAAAACGTAAACTTTTCAACTTGGTTTTGGATGATTCCATATTATAAAATGAACAATTTTGTTCTAACCTCTAATTGATTGTTGAATATTGTAAACAATTTATTGATGCGCAGTTTGTTTGTTTTGTTTTTGAACAGGCCACATTTTTTTATAGTAAATTTGGTTAGTAATGTCTCTTCCCCCGACGCTGCCCACGACGACATCCGTGGTGAGGATAGTATGTTCAAATGAAAAGCCTGGAGGCACAAGCCTGAGTCCTGTCGAGGGTGTCGAGGGCATCCCTGGACCTAGCAACAATTTAGAAACTGGCAACAACAGCCAAAGTGATAACGTGTCAGAAACTTACACAGAGGAACCGGAAGAAGACGAAGATGACGACGACGATGACGATGACGAGGAAGATGAAGAAGAAGACGAAGAGGAAGATGACGAAGAAGAAATTGAGGTGAGCATCTAACTTTCATTTTCAAATTAAATAAATATGTACTTTAATTGTTTCTTAAGTATCAAACAATCATGAAATTTTATATATTCTAAAAAAGAAAGATGTTTAAATAATTGTGTACCAGTTGAAGTCAGTAAACTTTCATAACCTCCAAATGTCATTGGCCTCCGAATGAAATATTTTGGTAACATTTTTTTTTAACAACACTTAAGTGAGTATGTTGTTAAAAGCGAAACTAATGACATCTTTGGAAGCTGAAAATCTTTATTTTACACAGGAAAGAAAATTATTAATGAAATTATTTTGTTTTTGTAGATTAACGAGTCAGAATTCCAAAGGTCAGAGACAGAGTCAGCGGGGAATGAAGAAAATTCCTCATCACTGCCACGACGAGCGCAAAGTCCTGCCCTGCAAGAATGCGTTCCTTTAGATGTAGTCCAAGTGAGGAGAAAACGTAAAAACAGCATGGATACTAGTTTTCCTTGTAAAAAATTCAGTGAAGAAAAAATCAGGCCTGTGTAAGTTTGATCAAAAAACCTTAGACTCAAATTGAAAACATTCCACAAACTTCTCTGACCAATATTTTATTATTTCTTTGTAGAAATGTTAAAAGACCGGATGATAAGGGCAAACATGTAAGATGTATCATTCCAACTAAAGACAATCCTCCTCCGGAAATGAACGACTGGTTATTACAGTTTCAGGTACTTTAACATTACGTATCTCAAATGTAACAATTGGGAATCGCAGGATCCGTTAGACTTAAAAATTTTTTTGAGTTATAAAAAATGGGTTAAATGAAAGAAAATTTCAAGAGTTTATTTAAACGATTTTTAACATTATATGTTACCAAGTTCATTTTCGAGATAATTCAATTTGAATTTGTTAGTTTTTCCTATTCCGATCTGTTAGTTAGAGTGGCACCGCGAATATAAACATGCCTCGACGCTTGTTTTAGAATGACGCCGACGCATGTTTACAATGGCGGTGCTACTTTAACTAACAGACTGGGATGGGATAAACTAACAAATTCAAATTGAATTATCTCGAAAATGAATCCGACAACATACATTGTTAAAAATCACTTTAAAAACTTCTTGACATTCTCTTTCATTTAATCTATAACTTAAAATAATCTGTAACACCTCAAATTTTCATACAACATTCTTAAATAACAAATAAATCACAGCAACATTAATTATAAGACTGGTTGAATGTTTATTGAACAAGCACAATGTAGATTTCCAAACAATTCTCTAAGGTCGCATGCTATTTTGAGTCCCAATTCGAATAGAAAAAAAAAGAAAATAACCTAATTCTCTTTTCATCGTAGCGATGGTCAAATGCCGAAAGAATGTTAGCGATAGACGAGCTAATTGAGCGCTGCGAGCCAACACAAGTGCGTCACATGATGCAGGTGATCGAGCCTCAATTTCAACGAGATTTCATCTCTTTGCTACCTAGGGAGTTGGCATTGTCTGTGCTAGCATTCTTGGAGCCGCGTGACCTTTTGCGTGCAGCGCAGACGTGTCGCAGTTGGCGCTTCTTGGCAGACGACAATCTTCTCTGGAAGGAAAAGTGTCGCGTTGCCGGCATCGATGATATCAAAGACATCATCTCATCTAAGAAAAAAGGCTGTCGCAACAATTCTGCTTCGCCTTGGAAGCAAGCATACATGCGCCAGCACAACATCAAGATGAACTGGAGGACGAAACCAATCAGACCACCAAAAGTATTGAAGGGCCATGACGATCATGTTATCACATGCCTTCAATTTTCTGGTAACAGAATCGTCAGTGGCTCCGATGACAACACTTTAAAAGTTTGGTCCGCTGTTACTGGAAAGGTACATTCATTTCAGATACATTTTGTTGTACTTTATTTATTTATTATGAATTGTTTATATTGTTTAAAAAAATCTTATGTTGGATTTATCTCAATTAAAGTATCCCCTTTTTGAAAATTGAATTAATTTAAATCGAATTGTAAATATCGAGTTAATGCTATTAACATCCAAATTCAAATGAAAGATTCAATTTGTTTTCATGTGAACTAAGTTGGTATTTGTTGTTGTTACAGTGCCTGAGAACGCTTGTAGGACATACAGGTGGTGTCTGGTCGTCCCAAATGGCAGGCACAACTGTCATTAGTGGAAGTACCGATCGTACTTTGAAAGTGTGGAACGCCGAAACGGGTCATTGCATCCATACGTTGTACGGTCATACATCAACGGTGCGTTGTATGCACCTGCATGGAAACAAGGTGGTGAGTGGTAGCAGGGACGCTACTCTGCGAGTCTGGCAAGTCGATACCGGTGAATGTTTGCACGTGCTTGTTGGCCACTTGGCTGCGGTGCGATGCGTTCAGTACGACGGCAAGCTAGTCGTCAGCGGTGCCTATGACTACCTGGTGAAAGTCTGGAACCCGGAAAGAGAAGAATGCCTTCACACCCTTCAGGGACATACCAATCGTGTCTACTCTTTACAGGTACAAAACCATTGACAAAATTTGAAGCGTATTGATTATCTTATTTGTAAAATATATATATTATAATTGCTAATTTTGTATGCAGTTCGATGGTGTTCATGTGGTTAGCGGATCTTTGGATACAAGCATTCGGGTATGGGAAGTAGGAACGGGAGCTTGCAGACATACGTTGATGGGTCATCAATCATTGACCTCCGGCATGGAACTCAGAAACAACATCTTGGTGTCCGGAAACGCAGACTCTACAGTGAAAGTTTGGGACATTGTCAGTGGTCACTGCCTTCAAACGTTATCAGGCCCGAACAAACATCAATCTGCAGTCACTTGTTTGCAGTTCAACAGCCATTTTGTAATCACATCGTCCGACGATGGTACTGTCAAGCTGTGGGATGTAAAGACAGGTAATAATGTTAAGACAGGTAAAGTCGAATCATTTTATGATTTGACTTGATAAATTAATGAAAAAAAAAATAATAATAATACAATTGATTAAAAATGCGATCTAACGAGGGAAATCAAATGAATGATGTTTTAGGTGAATTCATCCGGAACCTCGTAGCTTTGGAAAGCGGCGGCAGCGGTGGCGTGGTATGGCGTATTCGAGCAAGCGACACAAAATTGGTGTGTGCGGTGGGAAGCCGTAACGGCACCGAGGAAACGAAGCTTCTGGTACTCGACTTTGACGTGGAAGTCAAATAGTCCAACTTTGAAACTGTGTACATATTGAAGTTAGTTAGCGTTCAAAATCAATCCGACCCGCGAGGGCGCGATTGTGATAAAGAAAAAAGACTGCGCACGTAAGATTGAGCAGACCTCGGCCACTGTCGCGATCTCACCGAGGGACAAATCTGCCGAAAACCTTTGGAACGGATCCTCCTTTTATTCGCTATAACGTCTGGCTTGAAGCATGGTCTAATAATGAAAGATGCCAATGATCAACCTCAACGTGTTTCAATTGTGCAATATCAGCTAGGCAAAACATTCTTGTGCCTAATGTTCACAATTATTTTTAAGAAGTAGATCATTTTGTTTCTTTTTTTATAATTTTTAGTTCTCTCCCTATTAAAATCACTGATTTTTAAATTGTACGGTTCCCGTTGTCTTTAAAAATTGTAACCATTAAATTGCATATACACCGTTCTGACAACTGTGGCACCAGGCCATCACAGTAACGCTGTCTTTCAAAAAACTAGCGCAACCCGCGACACACAGTCATTTCCTTTGCGGAAAGGGGAGCATAACACAAATCAAGCAAACGCTTCGGACGAGACTATTTTTATATAGCGTGTCTTTTATTATTGGACCTTATCAAGGACCATGTTTTTTTATTTGTATATTGCTCAATAGTTTATATTGTAAGAATGCGTTATCTGTTGTATCATTTTTTTTATAAGAAGAAAATAGACAAAAAAATGTTGCTGCATTTCGGATTTTCGTGCTGCTTTAATTATCTCCCGTTTATTTTTTTCCTATTTGTCGTAAATCAAAAGTGTTTCAAGTATTTATTTCAACCACCAAAGTACATTCTTGACATGGAACTTGTATAGTACAATTTTTCTGCTCAAGATCGGATTTGTAAACTTTATAATCTCCACCACATCTACAAGTATATTTTAAAACATCTTCGTCTTCCGGACACGCCTCCAATTCTTCTACTTTGACTCTGGAAAATAGTAAAACGCTCATATCTTCTAGATTCAACTGCCTCAGTTGTGCATCATAATCTTTTTTTGATTCTTCGTTGCCCAGGACTCGCCAAGCTTCTTCGATGCATTGAAACATCTCTGGACTATGGTGAATGTCATTTTTGTCAGGATGATATCTGAGAGCCAGTTTGTGATATGATTTCTTGAGTTCATCTAGTGACGAATCCGGAGAACAGTTGAGAATGGCATAGTAGTTTTTACAATATTCTTTTTGCTCATCCATGATGTTCTCTGAAAAACACAAACATTTTTTCTATAAATATACATCAAAAGTAGAATGACGTTTAAAATGATGATACTAACATTATATAATAACGTTGAATATTTTGCTGAAATAATTTTTGCAAATTTATATTTTTCCTGAGTATTAATTATCTCTAATAACATAACCTGAAATACTATAGAAAAGAAAGATCTCCAAAAAATGCTTTGAAAACTATTGAATACTATTTATTAATATAATGAATAATATGAATAATTGTATACAAGAATCATTTTTATTTTCTCACGCTTTAAAATATTCAATTTCATCATTACCAACTTTCATATTAATTAGGTTATGTTTATTTAATAGAAATTTCTAAAACTTGAGTTTCCACTTTCAAGTGCGTAATACAAATATTAAAATTAAAATATGTAACATGTACTTGTTTCGCTTCTTTCAACTTTGACAAACAATTTTTCTAAATACTAAAGTTAATACATTTTTTACCAAACGCCAAAATATCAAACTTTGAACATTAACGATATATGTATTTCAGTCGACATTAATTAAGTAACAGATCTAACCTTAGCAAAATCTTATTTATCATTCAATTGAAAAAAATAATTTTCAAACAAATCCATAAACAGATTCGAACGAAGATATGTTTCCCGGTACGACTGATACAGCACCCATTGCAAAAATTACATAATCGAATTTGTCGGCATTGGGTCCAGTTTTTGAATCTTGTGAATCCGCCGGTGTTCCAACAATCGATCACTGTTGTTACACATATTCCATCGATCTCGGCAGGATCGATTCTTTTTTTCGGGAGGGGGTGGAAGAGGGGGGCTAATCCCCGAAACAAAATATACAGTCGCGACACCACGACAACGTTACCAGACTTTACGTACGCACGCGCGAGCAATATGGCGGTTATCGGTTGTCGCGATTCTGATACACATTAGTAACAGCGAAAAAGAAGGCTCGCAATGTTTGCGATCTGGTTTGGTTTCGCGGCGAAGGTACCGCCGCAGTTTTCGTCTCCCTGACGTGTGTGCGATCTGGACTTCGTTTCAACTTCCTGGAATTTTTCCACGACCCAGAAAAACGTGACTCCTGCAGCGTTCCGAGGACTTGTGCAAGAAACCGGACTTTGTGAACTATTCGATGCGTTGCTTATGACGGGACCCGGTCCTTTCGGAGCGGTCTGGGCTATCAATAACTGCGACCAAGGTGATTACAGAAGATTTGCAAAAACACGCAAAACCAAAAAAAAAACAAAGTTTGTCTGCTGCCGCAAATGCTGCATTATAAATAAGTCTTGGCAGCACTCGGGTCTGATCTCGGTTATAAATGATACTATAATTAAACTGTGCCCCTTCATTTTTGCAAAGGGGCGCGGACTTGAGTGCTGACAAGTTGTCGACAACTCGAGAATCCTGACAATAAGAACCGACCGTGCAATTTTTCGAAGCCCGGAGAAAAAAGGAAAAAAAATAGGTCGCTTGTTGATTATTGACATCGTTATGAAAATACATGCAGAGTCGATACAACAGACCAAAGATGCAAACGTACCTTATGTCATTGTAGATGGCTCTTATGTTGTTTTATGGTATGTGTCAACAATGGAATTTCAGTCAACTGATAAAGCGTCAAATTAAACTATTGTTTAAAACTCGAACACCAAATGGCAGCATAGGACAATTGCTTTTTCATATAATGTTGTTTTCACTCATTTTTGGAGAACAGCTAAGATCGCAAGTTGAAAACCATTTTACTGTTTGTTTTTAATTTATTAGGGTGAGAAGAAAATTTTTTTTCGTATAACTGAATAAAGAAAACACGAGGTAACATTTTGGTACGTGAATTAAAGAGTCCATTAATAGGAAGAAAACAAGACTGTTTTCGATCTGATCTAATGGAATATTGAAAAAGAACGGAATGAAATTAAAAATGAAATGTCTGGAATTATTTAATCAGGCGTGAGAACTTATTTTTGATTGCAACTGAAATTAATGCCAACTTGATGTTTGCTTGTATCTTAGTGTATCGCACCTCTTGGATTTTTTTTTTGTATCAAGTCGCGCTGCTCATGACGCATTTTTTCGTTTCAAATTACATTTTGAACTAGATTGACGTCATTTTTCATTTAATTTTTGATGCAATTGATATTTGTTTCTCTCGCTTACCATACTGAATTTCGCCACTGATTACATTCAGGGATTAAGATTTTCTCTTCGTTCGAGACATGATAAACAAATCGTTGGATGACAAGTGGCAACGATAAAGCATCAACATTTTTTCTCATTTGACAAGGAAACATGAATATTGCTTTACAAGAATTTTTTTAAAGGAAATTGTAATTTTTAGGACAATTCTAAACTACAATTTTCAAAAAATTGCCAACAAATCATGAATCTTCGTCTGGTCTAATAGGTCTTTGCATCTGGACTCTTCACTGGTTTAATATCTCCTGGATATTTTAGGGCGAGGAAAAAAATACATATCTATTATTTTTTGAAAATCTATTCAATGCCACCAATTATAATGCCTGTATCAAAATCTAACGTTTTCTAAAGCTATAGTCACGAGCTTAACGAACAAGTCCTACAAACTGATTAATTTCAGATGATCTTGGCAGCTGATATTATCCCCGCCATGAGCTCGTGGCTGTCGACAAGCGCTTTTTTATTTATTTAAAACCATATATATAGTTATTAAATTTCAACAAAATAAACAAAAATATTTTTACAAAGAGAAAAATGCCTTTTGTTATTTATTTAATACTCAAACTTTCGATAAAAAAAAATACCTGTCCTAAAGGTGAAGAAAAAAGAAATTATTTTACTTTTTTTAAGCGACCAACGCATTACTTTTTAATTTTTATGTCATTAATTAAGTAATTTTTTTCTTTTGTTCTTTCAGCGATCAACACAGTGATTCAATAAATCTGCGCCATTTTATAAGTCATTAATGAATTATTTATTCAGAATCAATGATAAACAAATTATTATATAAAAAAAAAACGATAACCATTCATAATATTTATATCATCATAAGTTTACAAATTAATATTTTGTTCGTGTCTAGACAATATTATATTATGATTTTTAGAAAGCAATAGAATTTAGTATGTTTGCAAAAATACAAAGGAGATGATTTCTTTGTATACGCATCAATCTCTTTTATGATTTTTAGAAAGCAATAGAATTTAGTATGTTTGCAAAAATACAAAGGAGATGATTTCTTTGTATACATCAATTTCTTTTATTATGTTTTTTCATCCGTTGTTAATTTTATAAAATAAAATTGCTTTAAAATGAGTATAATTTTTATTTTTCTTTTTTCATTTATTTTACCTAAATTTTGTGAAACATGCAAAATGTCTCTCATATTTTCTGACAATTGTAATTAACTAGAAAGTCATAAAGCTGAAACAATATTGTTGATTTTGAATAAAAAGTGATCTAAAAAAACATCATTCAAATAAAAGTACAATACAATGATGAAAGAAAAAGAGAGAAAAAGACCAATTTGTGGTAAATGAAAACAAACGAATAATCAGAGAGTATGATTTTTAAAAGACTGCAAATTCTAGTTTGGTTTCAAATTTCAGTACTGTCGCATCTTCTCGAGAATAATTGAGAGAAATAATTATTATTTTTGAAATGCGTGAAATCAAATCTATTATATACGTATTAAGTAACTTGATATAATAGTACCAAGATTGTTGGTAAGAAAAAAAAAAAGAATGATATCGATTATAGACTAGAGTTGTTCAATATTTCTGACCGGTTGAAATTTATTTTTCAGGAAACAGAATCTAAGATGAAAGACGATCTTGAAGAAGAGGACAATAGGACGTCCTCTTTGGGCACCATGACAGACAATTCATCATTATATGAGTAAGAATTGTGCAATGCATTTATTTGGCCTGCAACAGTTTAACTCGGCAGTGAACAATATTTTTTGACAAGTAAAAAAATGTTTGTTCCTTTTTTTGACATGGTATAATTAAATCATGTGGAAATTTTCGTATTCAAATCAATGAAAATATGCGAGTACATTTTTAAAATCAAAAATTTGAAGTGATACTTGGGTGTTTGCATTAGAATAAGAATTGTTTGATGTAACGTACAGGTGAGGAGCAACGAGTAAAATGAGATTGTCAAGAGCACCACTTATCTCGGTACCAAATTATATCTTATTATTTTATGAATGGAAAACAACCAATTTGTGTTTCTTTGCGCATGTCACAAATCGCAAGGTATGTTTGCGTATACAAACCTGTTCTTGTCAAGTTTGATAACCACGGTTGTCAAAACATCCAGCCTGCGTGAATTTTCACAAATTCAAACTCAAACAATTGATTGCAACTTTTTGCAAAATTTGTAATCGAAGTCTCTCATGATTTAATTTAGCAACATTGTTCAGGTACGAACTTTTGATTAATTAAAACTTTTTGCACTGTACTTTGTAACAATAAAACCTGTAGTTACATTACGTGACCTAAAGCTATCTCGAGATTAAAAGGGTTTCTAGATGAGAGTTTCAGATTGTCAATAAATTAAACAATGTTCAATATTAAAAAAAAAATCTACTGTCTTGTTCCATAAATAGTGACCTATTTTTAAACTCCGAATTTATAAAGTCCCAAATATAAAATTGGTTTCAAAATTCTGCCATTCGAGGATGAAATGTCACAATTGTGTCATGCAAAATTTAAATGAAAAAATAAAACATACTAACAATATGAATTTTATATTTATTTTTCTTGTATACGTTTTGCAAGGACGCGCTTTTTATGAAACAAACGATACCTTATCTCAATTATGTCACAAATCGTAAAGTTAACTTTTTTCTATTTCGAATCCAATAAAACTTGGAACAATTTTTATGTACTATCATTTTGTATCGCTCTTTATTTTCTATTTTTTTAATTCGTTATGATTCGTGAAGATTAAAAATTAAATAATAAAAGCAAGAATAATTCAGTTTTGTTTGCAATTTGGCAGGGCCAGGTTGATTTCTTAGGAGAGCTCGCGTGATAATTGAATTGCGCTTCGCCTCGGACGTAGGCTATCGATTTTCTGTTAAACGAGGCCAAGCTTTTATCCGAGGGATCGCATGCGAGCCCCGAGATTGCGGCTGGGATCATTATGAACGGCAGGTCATCGATGTGAAATCGTATAACCGCGCTTGCCAAAAAGTCGTCAGATCTGTCTAGTTTGGGCACCGCGAACCGGTTGCTCCGCGATTTCAAAAAAATCATCGGCCTTGAGAGCGTGCTGTACCCGTTAGGCGAATCAAAATATTTCCTCTCGTTGGGATCTTTAAAATCTGATTATTACAAAATCCCTTTTAAACATCAACCTATTGTTTTGAATCATACGTTTTAATATCACGGAATAATTTTACTTGATAAAAAAAAATTATACCAATAAGGCCGGCATAATGCAAAATTAAATATCCTATTGTTAAATAAATAAATAAATAGGCCAATTCATGTTTAATAATGCAGCGATAAGTTTATTCTTGTTTTTGATATCCTTCGACTGTACTTTTGCACTAGTTTTCAAATGAACAAAAATGTAAATTTAATCATCAAATGAAAAAGAAAAACGCATCGCAAGATTTGAGAAAAAAAATGAAACAAAAAAAACGTAATTAAAGGTTCATTTGTTTACATAAGACAAGTTTTTACGTAAGGGATATTAATCATGGTTTATTAATCTCAATTTTCGAGCTGCTTCAAATTGTTGTTCCGCTTTCAAAACAAATTTATCTCTTTCGTTATAATAAAGGTAGAAAAACAAACGAAAGATTTGGTAATGCCGGGGAGTTAATTTTATCGACAAATTTGAAGATAGTGAACAATAAGTATTGTCAGGAAAATGAAACTTATGTTTAGTTGATTACTGAAAACACTCCAGTGCTTTAAAAATAAATCAAAATGTTAAATTCTACAATTTCGGATTTTGTTGACCAAGAAAAAAATAAATAAAAGTTGGATGTTTGGTCTGGCAAATCCTCGGACGATAAAATATGTCAGTTTCGGTTTTCCTAGTAACCCTGAACTGGATTCCAGTGAATAATTATACGCTGTAATGTTGGCACAGAAATGGCCAGCATTGAGCGGAGACAAATCTTAAGAACAATCAACTCGGTTTTGATTGACTCGAAAAAGGTTCAACTCAATTGCTTATCATTATACCACCGGGTCACGTGAGGTGGCATGCTAAAAGAAACACCAATCCGAGCATACAATTATAAATACAATCTTAAATAGCTTTTAAATTAGTACCGAAATCATTAGAAGAAATTTCAACTAAAATAAAATGTCCAACTACAAATAGGTTTTAAATATGTAAAATGATAACAACCAAGTAGTTATGACAGAGTTTCCAACAAGAATTAAAATGTTCTTCTGACAGATGAACATTTTTTACAAACTAGATGATTTTATAAAATTATACATGTTCTATATAATGTACTTTTTTCAGCGTTTACATTTTCTGGGTTTTTTTGTTTGATTTTCTGCAACCAAGCATCTCTGACCAGGGTGCAAAAAAGTGTTCGATTTCTTCGTTGATAGCATGATTTATGAATAATGGATTTTGCAATGACGCGATAATTGATAACTGTCGCAAAGACAATGTCATATAGCTGCTGTATTCATATAGTTCAATCCTCTTATTTATAAGCTAAAACACAAGGAAGATTCTTTGCCAAAAATTTTTTCGTCTTAACAATATGTCCGGTGTATCACAATGTATCACTTGATGACGTAGACTGACATTAATTGTGGCGCTGTTCAATATTACCAAAATCAATTTTCTTTTCTGCTTACAAATTTGTTTATATACACTTTCATTCAATCATTTAAAAATTATTAACAACTTATTTCACATTTTATTAGAAAAACAAATCTAATTGTTCAGACTGATCATTAGAAACATCATTTAAACTTGAATTGTTCATAGAAATTGAACTTGAAACAATGTTGCTTTAACAATTTTGTACTGAAATAATGTTAGAACAAACTTTGAAGAAAAAGACGAAGGATTTTGTACACAACCGAGAGAGGGACAGTGGAAAAATTGTTAGTTTCCTGTGAGTAACTGCGTAGTAGTAAATTAGCACTGGTGAAGTCTGAATGAAATCGGTTCAATAACTTTGTAGGAATCGTGACCAACTCAACATGTTACACAAGGTCACATATATTGTTATACTGGATCTATACCTAGCCGGATCCTTCGAAAGCCCGATTATGTATTATGCACAATCGTTCTGCTTTTGATTACATGTTATATCTATCCGGTCTTATCAATTTTGCATGCAAATCAATCGTCCGCTGATTCCGCGCTCTTGAAATGATTCAAATGTTCAAACTAGTTTAAACCAAAACTTTGATTCGAAGTTGTTAAAAAAAAAAACAACAATAAATGTTAAACAAATATTGTACAAACGAAAAGAGAACGAAGAGAAAGAGAGAAAAACGGTTGAGGAAAATGTTTAGGGAAAACCGATTTGAGTAGAGCCGCTAAGCCGGCGAATTTGCCGGCAGTGTCTGAAAAAGATGTGGGAAGCCGGCGGTGGTGGGAAAGCGCGCTTAGCGTGGGGATCGGCGGCGGACTCCGGACTCCGGCGCGGTCCCACTTTTTTCCGCGCCTTCGCAAGCACCAACCAGCTGCGGCTCAGCGCGAATCGTCTCTCGATTAGTCGATTCTCAGGCTTTGTTGTTGTTTCGCACGCGCCCGGCAGTGCTCGTTGTCAAAAGTGACGTCGATGGTTTTGTCGCGTCTTGTGTGGTTTGTGCATGCGTTGCGATGCCGCGCGACAATGCGTGAAACGTGAAAACAACATTTTCAACGTGATAACATGTGGCCACAGCGAGACTTCACTCCCCCGCACCGGAGCACGGCTCTACACGCCGGATTAATCGCATTCAAGGACGATGCTGTTCAGCATCGTGCCAGCGTCATGGACGCGCCTATTCCAAGGTCAGTTACGCCACACTAACGGTGCTCACTTTCAACGCCGCGATATTCCGCCGTTCATTCAGACGCGGGCTTCCTCATTCTTGCAAAAACATTTCGGTCCCCCCTTTTTGTCGCTTCTCTTGCATTCAACAATCTTCAACCTTCGATGTTCGTCCACTTTCATTTGCATCCCAGTCTGTAGTTTTATTTTATTTTTTGTTTTTTTGTTTTTTTGTTTTCTTTCAATTTCTTTTTATTCATTTGTAAAAGATGTAATTTGTAAATTTGCATCCCAAATTTCTCGAGATTAACCACAGGGAGAGCGAACACTCCTTTCAGAAGTTGAAACAACAAAGTTTTGGTTATTTAAATAATATTCCCATTAGGAATGAACAAACAAGTTTTCAACTGGTTATTCAACAAACCTGCCAGTCAACGTGTTATATTACAACAATTTATATGATCCAAATTGTAACATGGTTGAGTTGGTCAACATTATTTTTCGATTATCGGAAGAAACTTTTTTTTTTATCTCGATTCGATAGAGTTGCTTTTTTTCTGCAGTGTGTCGCATCGTCACTGATAAATTTCAATTATTAAACAATTACGATAGTATAATTGGATGAAATGTGTTGGATACGTCAAAGGCGAGGGACATTAAATTTGGTGATGTTTCATAGTCGACTTGATTTGCGAACGTTTGTTGTTTTTTTTTTTTTTTTTTATATCCAAGTAAGCGAAAGAAAGCGACGGCCATTAATGATCGAATTTTATTTTTAAAACTGACCTACCGAAAAATGTATTAAAGAAAAGAGTCATGAATGAACTTCAATTAGTTGAAAAAAAATAGTTTTTGTAGTAATGTGGTAAGTTATCAAAATTTAAACTTGTATAATCATATGCGAAAGGAAAATGCCAGTAAAACGTCAGAGAGATAACATTTCTTTCGGTTGTGTGTAAAAAAAATATATCATTTGCAAAAAATATCAAAATGAATTTACAAAACGTTAGAAAAGTTTGAAAAAAAAAGAGAATAAAAAATGTTTCAAGTAATTTGTCAAGTCCAAACAAAAGTTTACTCTGAATGACATTTGTATACTGACAGTTGAAAATAATTGGCTTGCGCGAGGAATTGTTATTTAAAAGAATATGTAAATAATCGATTGTCGAGTTTGTGGTCACTGATCAGAGTGACATTCATTAAGATCGTGATATGATCAGGTATCGCAAAAGGTTATAGAACTGCGACCATTATATTATCGCAGTTCAAATCTTTATACAATATTGTATCATCAGAGCTGCTCTTGACATGACGGCTTACTTTTGCACAATATAACAACTGAAATCAGAATACGTATTTTGATTCGCATTTGCATATAAAATTTTTCTTTTTTCAATTTCCGTATTAATCAAGTCCAAATTTGAACAAACAAAATTTCTTAATTGCAAACACAATTCTGATATTAGCTGTACGTGATTTAAACTTGTTTTATGGTCTGGCTCGAACAAAATTGAATGAGAAAGATCCTGGTGTTGAATTTAGTATGGTAGGCGAATCAGAGCCGCCCAAAAATGTTGCCATATTAATGATATTTTATTGAGATTAAGTGGCGCGTCAGATAAAGAGCGCGCTTCATTATTGATTTAGATTATTAAGGTTCCACCTCGTTTTATATTAACCTCAATATTTAATCGAGATGTATATTGCAGACATTTTGCACCATTTTTGACATTTCGCTAAACTATACTTTGCTGGAATGCAATTCAAAAGTTCAATTCAGTTCGTACTTTCAAACATTTTTCATTCGCAAAAATAAATGGAACATTCATTTGTAATGGAACATTGTGACACAATTTTTCTAAGGGTCATCAAGTTGTTCAACATTTTGTACTAATAATTTTTCTTTTTTCCTTTTGATTATTAAAATATAAGTCTGACGTTTGTTTAATGTGGTTCACAAATAACAGAAGTTTGATCACAATAATTGTGCTAATCAAATTAAATATTAAATAAAACAAAACATGTCTGAAATGTTTCATTTGCTCGTGCAATTTTATTTGATTATTATTACTGATTTGTTAGTATTATTATTAATGTGAATATTTCTTTTTTGTTTTGATTGCACTCACTGCTTATTTCCGAAATAAACATTAGATAACGATCGCAGAACACATGTTGCTCTCTTATAAATAGGTCAACTTAAACATTCGCAAAAAAGTGGGACAGTCGGTGAGATACTTTTTTGACAGCCTGTTCTCTCCGTTTAGCCAAAGCGACGAGAAATGTATTGACCCGGTAGTCAATTTTCATTAAATTAATCCATCGTAAATCCTGATCTTGATTATCAGCCCGATTATATCGATTGTCTATACATAAATTAATCAGAAAGTTGCGATGTACATGTGTCTGCATCGTTTATTAATACAAGCAGAGATGGCTCTCAGACGCGTTTATCTATGACCGAACATCTTAAAGTGACGACTTTTGGAAGGACATTGGCCGGTCGTAATGACCGTTTCACCAGCCAAAATATTTATATTTGTGTGCACTGCCCGTTTTGATATACGACTGATGCCAATGACTTGACAGCACTTTTTTTTTATGCCAACATCATAAAACAACTTGGTCTTTCAGATTACACGATATTTATTATTCAATTCACAGAATGGAAAAAAGTACAATTTATAGAATGGAAAAAAGTCCAATTCTGATGAATTTCAATTTAAAAATCTAATTAAAGCAAATTTTTGTAATCTAAAACAAGAATGCAGTTTTAAAAAAATCATGCTTATTGCAATGATATTAACAACGCCGTATTAATCAACATTTCGGTAGAAATTGGATTAACAAAAGAAATTTTATTTTTCCATTGTTATAAAATACGTAAGCAATTTTGAAAATGATATTTTCTTAAGTCATTAGTGATGTCTTTGTTTCCTGTGCTTGTACTTCATTATTCATCCTTGGTTATGTTTTTCGAACGGACAATATTGTAGAGAAATAATTGTCTTTACCTTCGTTAACAACGCACATTTCCCAATTTGACATGACCGTAACAAAATAGTCGCAATTCATTTTCAGTTACAACGTACCAAGCAATGTAGTTTCTCTTTTCCAAGCTGGAAATTTCAAAAATATTGTTTTATCAACTGAAATAAAAAAAATAGATTAAAAATTGGACACAAAATATGCTTAAAATATTTCAACTTTATCTTTCATTTATAAATTATAAACAAAGCTATACTTCAACTATATTAAAATGAATCGTAATTTAATATACGATACATTTTTTTTCCTATAATTTTTAATGACCTTGAGATTTTTTTTTTGTAATTTTTAACTCCCTTATGTCACAGTTATAGGAAACGGGTTAAAATAATTATAAAATCTGCACTTGCCGGTAGATTTGTTAATTTTCATTCTTGTTTGTTCATTCTTTTTTTCATTTCGTTTTAGATTGCAAAACTGTGTGATGTTTCGAGGGAGAAAAAAGGTATATTACGCGGTGCGTTTAACCCGGTCGTCCTCTACCTAAGATACTGCGTTCTTCGTTGCTCGCATTAACTATAACGTTTGCGTCACATAGTACTTTGTAAACAATATTAGAAAAACATTCTTGGCCGCGAGGCACACAGGCACATATGTTACGCTCACACTCAAGCTTGGCCGTGTATATGACTTAGATCACAAAAACGTACGCCCCGCGCGCTCGCTAACGCAAGATCGGCGGTGTTGCCAGATTAGGGACAAAAATAACGCACGCATCGTCACACAAATTTGAGACTTTTCCGAATTAAAAATACGCTTCCGCAAGAGGGGATTCGCCGATCGATCGCCGGAGACGCTGAGCCTGCCTTTTGCGAGGATGCGGCTTTTGGTTTCACCTTCTTTTCTTTTAATTTTTCAACTAATTTTATCATCTCTTGTCTCCATCTCCATTTGAATGAATTTGCATCCCAGTAAATCTAGAGATTTTTTGCGAACAAAATTTAATTGTTCTAATCATTGAAGGCATTTGATTGATGAGACGCGTTACATTATTTTTGTTTCGATTTATTTTGAATCACTCATTTTGAAAAAAAGAACACTTCATTTTCATCTTTTCCGATTTTGCAAAAACAAATTTTCCTATTCGCTCGTCTTATCAGTGACTTCTAGATAAAAACCCATTTTTCATGGAAAACTTTAAACTGTTAATAAATCACATTTTTTATATTTAACGCGCATCTATAACTGCTGATAACAATGCGAAACGTTACGTTCTCCTCCGGTTGAACCTTAGAGTTTGTTATAACTTATAATTACTGTGCAGAGTTGAAAGATGCACTTTTTTGAAAAGCTAGAAATATTTTATAGCTTGTATCAGACCATGGATGGCACATTATTGTGTGATTAGCGAGGGTTCAGATGGAGAAAGGACATTGATCTTTAGGAAAGGACTAACATTGATTCAATCCAGATGTACAGGTTCTAAAAATAAAACGTTATAAAGACTGGTGTTTTCACTTCACATTTCTTCAATCATTTACAGCAGTTAAAAAAGTCAACAGTTGAAATGATCTCTCATTTTTTTTTTCGTTCCTCCGTATCCTTAAATTCATAAATTAATTAATCATCCAACGGATATTTTCATTATTTTAAACAAAAATGTTGTTAATCTACTTGGATAAGACAATTTTTCAAATTACAAATTTAAAACTGATTAAAAAAGTGATGATAATACCGGTTATTTAACAAATTATAAATTGTATCTAATAATTTTATTTATTCGTCTGTTGTTTTTTTTTTTTTTTTTTTTTTTTTTTTTTTTTTTTTTTTTTTTTTTTTTTTATTTTTTTTTTTTTTTTTTTTTTTTTTTTTTTTTTATTATTTTTTTTTTTCTTTTTTTTTTTTTTTTTTTTTTTTTTTTTTTTTTTTCGAAACATTTTTGTGTAAAATTATAAAAATAATTTATGAGATAAATAAAAAATAAAAGAACTGATTCGGTTAAGCTGATTTTCGAGGAAAAATATTTTGGAGCAGAAAGAATCGATTATTTCTATAGTTTTATTTCTAAGACTGTAGGGTAGAGTTCGAGCAGAATATAAAAGCGGAAACTGCGGAGGAGTGAGTCGAAAAATAAAGGGTCCTCGGGTGTTGACCGAGCCAGTACGATACGTTGGTCGGGAATTTGGGTAGGCAGGCTCACGTAGCGGCGCAGTGAGGCAGGGCGCGGTTCGTTTTTGAACAGTGTCTCTCAACCAGGAAAGTGGTTCCCAGGCCTATAACCATCTATCTCCTATCAATCATGCCTTTTTATATCAACACAACCGTTCAAAACTAAAAATAACGATGATGCATTCTATCTAATCAAATTGAAACAACAATCCTCTTGGATGCTTCTCTAAATTTACACAAAATTCACTGTTACACATCTCAAAAGCCGAAAAAATAAAACCGCAAACATGTCAATATATGAATAATAAAATCAAATTAAACAAGTGAATGAAACTTGTAACAAAAAGAAACAAAAATTCTCATATTTTGACATGTAAAACTTCTCGTTTAAAAATGTCTCAATTTTTAATAATGAAAAAATCTTTCTCAATGATTTAACTTTTTTTCTTCCTGTTTATGCAAGTTTTCACCATAAAAGTAACGTTAAAAACAAGAAAGTTTTTCATACCATTTTTGTTCTGTCGAAATGGCTCTTCGAGAAACCATTACTTTTATCCTTAAAAACACTTTTTGTACAGACAATTTAACTGTAAAACCCTCATATTTATCTGAGATCAATAAAATCTTTTTTGTTTTCTGTTTTTTTATTAGTTTCATAATTTTGAATATAAAGATAAAAAGATTAATCATACATTTTAGCTTTGTTTGAAACTCCGAAAATTTTTTTCTTTGATAACTCGTCTGTATGCTGTTGATTGTTAGACCTTGAAAGCGCACGGGGATTTTGAGAGACAGAGAGAGAGAGAGAGAGAGAGAGAAAGTTATGGGGTTGGTTCGATAAACCAAGGGAGGCAATTTGGAGATAGAATTTATATATAGAAAAATGCACTGTACCTGCCCAAGGTCGATAATTTTCCCAAACTTACCCCCACAAATCATTGATCAAGTCCAGGTGAAATGAAATATGAAAAGTTCAATAATTTTTATTTCAACCTGTGAAACTTTTTTAATTTAAAAAAAAAGAATAATATAATCCGAGTTAAACCTGTGCAAATTTTATACGAGTTTTATATTCAAATTTTAACAGAAAATTGTGGTTTCGTTTGATTATATATCGTATGGTGTTTATAAAGATGATTTCTTTTCCAGTAACCCACGTGCATCAAGAAATATGGCTGAAAAGCAACGAAGAGATAATCTTAACACAAACATCTCAACTATGGCAACTCTCGTTCCGTCGGTCTCATGCAGTTCAAGAAGGTTGGATAAAATATCCGTGCTGAGATTAGCAGCCACCTTCCTTCGAACTCAATACAGTAAGTTACAATTTCATTTGTTAATAATTCACTTTCAATTTCTTCGGTCTCACTTGCATCTCGATAAAATCAAATTTTATACTGCAGTTCGCATTCAATTTCAATTCGTTCATTATCGCTTTTTTTTATAACAAAGGAAAAAAAATTGTGACATATTTTATTCTCAAAGTGCGATTGAATTTATTTATTATTAAATTTATTATAATATTATTAAATATCTTGATTTTTTTCACATTGAATTATAAAGTGGAAAATAGAAATCTTTGTTTGAATGAGGAAAAAAGAGTTTATTACACGTGCGCTGTATTGCGTCTTGCTTTTACTTTTAAAACATTTCACTTTGTTGAGATTAATGAAAAAAGTTGAAAATGGTAAGTCGAAATTGGAAAACTAGTTTCCTTAACCTGAATCAGAAGTATTATATTTTCTCCCGTCAAAGTATTATTAATTTTTCTTATCAGCTCATTAATTTTTATTCTCACGTTTCAATAAAAAATTGTATTTTATTTCATTTAAAAAGAATGTTTAATTTTTTTTACAGCCATTGGATCAGGTCTGACGGATTTTTTGCCAGCGAAGTTTGGAAACTTTGACTTAGAACAGTACGTGGTTGATGTAAGTTTCTATCCAATCTTTGTTATTCCGTTTAAGGAAAAAAATAATTGCGAAATATTTCTAATGGAATCGTTTTTTTCTTTTTGCAGAATTTGATCGGTAATACTGGTTTCTTAATTGTCCTAACTACCTCAGGAAAAATAGTCTACATAAGTCGACATGTGGAGCAACATCTTGGACATGCTCAAGTGAGTTAGATGAAATGCAACGACAAAATGCGACGCGAAAGAAAATATAAAAAAGCCATTTTGCTGACCAAGAGTTTAGCGTCTAACACGAGACTACGTCTGCTCGAGGCTCGATCTTCTCTGACTCACTCCCACCATCAATACATGATGCTAATGCTACAATCTTGAAAAATAACTGAGAAAAAAACAAACAAAAAAGCAATTAACGTGACTTCTAATATGTATAATATCATTGTTTTTAAAACAAGACAAAATATGAGAAGCTTTAAATCCATCATTTGTTAGTAAAGTTTGCTTGCCAGAAACAATTTTTAGAGAATTGAAATGTTTCACTTTAAAAAAACCCCCTTTCCGAATTCAAATGTACTTTGAATAGATTCACGTTTCCTAGGAAACAAGTGGAGAAATTGATTTGAGAGCATCATAATTGATACAAGAAGCTTGTTTTTAAGCAGCCATAATCAGGTCTCATTGTGCCGAACTAATATCGCGACTCCCCGAAGTGAAAATGATCCATGATGATAGCAAATCTCCTCGTTAGTGATAATGCAGAACTATAATTGACCAAAAGTGAAATTTCTCGAGCATCGCAAAGAAAAATAAAATTGTCTCGCCAAAACATGCATGCAACATGATGAACATTGAATTTTCTTTCGCAGACTGAACTTTTGGGTCAAAATCTTTATGACTACATCTACCCTGACGATCATGTCGAACTGACGAAAAATTTGAACACGGATTCATTTCCAAGTAACAATCGCAGCGACAACGATGACTCGAATTCCTGCGATGAAATATCCTCGCTCCTGTCCGACGGAAACACGCAAGAGCAACGGCGGACTTTCAACATGCGGATCTCGCATCGTGCAGCGTCTAGGCGCGAGCACACACAGTATGAATGCTTTCACGTGTCTGGAATTTTGAGACTCGCCGAAGCTTGCAAAAACAGCGATCCCAGCCGATCAAGACGAGGTCTCACCCTCAGATTATTTCATACACGTTGGTGTGGGTTATTGTGACGAGGCCGCAAATGAAAACAATTACATAAATAAAATTCCTTACATTTTCTGTGAAAAAGAAAAAAAAACAGCAAAAAATACAAATTTCATTGATGTTGTATTTCGTATTAACCTGTTCGACGTCACAGACGCCCACATGAATGTTATTTTTGTTATACAAAGATCGTAACTCGTAACAATAGACCAATCTCATAAAATTAATTAAAAAATTGTTTTTATAATTAGTGCGACCGCTCTCAAGATGGTCATTATCAATCGTCAATTAAGTGGAAATTTCACTACACTTTTTTACCTGCATCGTTATTTTTATTCTTTATGATAATTACAATCAGGAAAACACAATTATATAAGCAATCATAATGGATGATTTATTACGATGCAGTTATGTCTTTAATCAACAGAAATTTTTTTCCACAATTACTTTTTGTCGCTATCTAATCAGCATTATCGCATTTTATTATAGTGTCCCAGGTTAGGACAACCGTCTCTAAAAACTAGCTGAACGTAGAATGACATTGCTTTTGATCATTTTCTTATAACTTCCAATCTGTAAAACAATTTTTCTCTGTTAACAATTTTTATAATAGATTTCTTTTATAAGAGAATTGCGGAATTGACAAATACGATTTTTCTTGTTGATATAAAGGTAGAAACAGAGTTTATACAAGAATTTTTTGTCTTTGACAGAGAATACAAGCAGTAATGATGTTATATTCGTCGGCATGGCTCGGCTTTTGAAGAAACGCACGATTACAGAATTGTCACTGTTAGAAGCGAATAAGGACGAGTATGTGACACGCCATTTGCCGGACGGTCGAATTATATTCTGTGATCATCGGATATCCGTTGTCGCGGGTTACATGTCCGAAGAGGTTTCTGGGCTTAGTGCATTCGGTTTTATGCACAAGGAAGATGTGCTGTGGACTCTGATTGCTTTACGACAAAGTAAAATATTGTTCCAACCAAAAAATTATCAATAAAAACAATTTTCAACGATCACTTTTCTAATGTCAATTTTTTTTTAATTTTCTAGTGTATGTACAACGAGAAGGAGTTGGTTCGTCTTGTTATAGGCTACTTACCAAAACGGGAGAATTTATTTTCCTGAGGACTCATGGTTATCTTGAATTCGATAAGAAAACCAATACTTTGGAATCGTTTGTTTGCATAAATACCCTTCTGTCGTAAGTCAAAGTTTACTGTAGATCTGCTAACTTTTTTTTGCAAATAATAATAGTAAAAATAATGAAAAAAGAATACTAATCGTTTTTTATGCATTTCGTTTTAGTAAAAAAGAAGGAGAGGAACTTGTTAAAGAGATGAAAAGCAGGTTTTCTGCTACGGTATCTGGTACAAATGCTCTCGAAGTGAACGAAGAACTGGCATTGTGTTTTGTAAGTGAAATTGTAAATTTCGATTTATATACATTTTAGTTATCTTTTTATGAAAATACATAATTGTTTGAATTGTGTGTTTAGAGTCCTGAAAGATCAGATTCCCAAGCCAGTGTAGAGGATCCTTCGCAACTGGAAGACGCGATATCTCACCTGTTTCGCGATCTTCCATCCCCCGCTATTTCAGAAGACAGACTGTCTCCGTCGCCTATGCCAAATACGCAATTTGTTAAAGCAGCGATGTATTCGCAACGTCTACCTCCAGCATCAGTACAAGCTAGTAAGATGGGCCTCAAACGCAGTGGCCCGGCTAATGTAGTTAGTCCAAACACCTCTAAGTCATGGCAGTCTACGTCTTCGGCGTCCACGACTCCTGTTGCCTCACCCCTGTCTGATAGTTCATCACAAGCCACAAAAAAAGATACTTGTCAGAAAGCTCTGAGTCCCAGTTCGTGTTCGCCTAAATCGCATAATACTGAGAGTAAACCTCGAGTCAGTAAGAAAAGTATTCGAGCAAACAAAACTCAAAATGCTCATTACCTTGAATTTGATGTTGGAAGGCAAGATGATTTTTCATTGCAGGTAAGAATTTAAAATATGAGAATTTAAAACAGAAAGGTAAATTGTGCATTGTATTCATACTACTGAAATTATGATTACCAGGTGACAACAGAGACTGAAAGAAATCTTCTGGGTTTCGTTGCTGAAGAAGTCGACGTTCTACAAACGAAAAGCCGTAAAAGGCCTTTAGGCAACACGTTAGAAAATAACAACAGTGCCAATAAACGTAGAACAAACGAAACTTGTCACTTAGCCACGATAAAACCAACTACAAACATGTCTATAGAAAACGGCCGAGAAACAAGTCTTTTGAATCACGGCTTCGAAATGGTTTCACCATCAGCTGATGTTCTACTAGATCCAGTGGATTTTAACAATTTCCCAGATCCGCAGTTAATCTCAGATGACATGGATCTGCGAGACCTACAAGTGGATCAACTTGCTTTAGAAAATAATCCAGGTAATACGTAACTGCTTTTTTTTCTTTTTTTGTTATTTTATAGACAATCGTTGAATCAATTGTAACCTCTTTTTTTATTATTTTACAGAACTTATGAGGATACTTGATAATTTAAGATCTCCATTTGAACGTAAGTCTAATTTATTAATCTTTATTTACGTTAGTATTACAACTTTTTTTCTCGTTTTCTTTTCAAATTTTAATAATTTTTTAATCCTTCATTTTAGGAACGGAAGAAGATCCAATGACGCAACAATTTATAGAAAATGATGTAAGTTGGAAAAAATTAACGATTCAACTTGCGAAAGTAAAATGATAAAAAATGTACATGTAATTAACATTCGAATTAATTTGGTGTTTTTTAGCAAGTTGTTAATGAAGAGCTGAGAAGGACGCATTTGCAACTTGCGAATAGTATGGCTTTAAGAGAATCCCACTTTACTGTTCTAGAGAGGGACCTTGAAGATCCAACTCTGCAAGCTCAAAGGGATAGTTTTTCTCAACTTCAAGTAAGTATGAACAAATAAAAAAATATCATACTCAATTGTTTGATACCATGACGTAACATTTGTTCTTAAAAGTAAATGGTAACTATGATTTATTATTCTTGGCGAGGTCAGAGACAAAGTTAATTTCCACTATTACACAAATAAAAACTTAATTCTCTTAGGGTTTCACTGTTGTTATATTGGTTTGTTGTTGTTCAAACTGACCTGCCATTTAACATCTGGATTATCTAAAATTTAATCATTAAATTAATATTAAAAATAATATTTCATAAATTTTTAATTTGTCATTATTCTCTTTTTTTATTTTTAAATAGTATAATTTTCTTACAGGCGGAACATAATATACAGAAACAGATGTTGAAAACATTGCAACAAGACCATCGAAGTATGCAGGTAAACGTCAAACATGACATTGGAGTTTAAAATAATGTCCTTCTCAAGTGATTATAGGCTTTGTTGAGAATTAAGGTATCTACGACAAATAAACGCAGTCATTCTTTGATACAAATGACGTATCCCAATGTTTATTTTACATTTTCATAAAGTAAATTAATTAGTGCAATCACATGTGTTCGTTACAATGTGTTATTCAATAACATTTGTGTAATTTACAGTAAGCAATTCTAATCATTTTTGATCTAATGAATTTATGTTAATTTGACAAAAAATGACAGCGTTTAACAAAAATTAAACGGATACGCCTGTTCTCAACGAATTTTGTTGCTCTTCCTAAGTTGACGTCGGTCGGAAATAAAAATTAAATTATGGTGCAATTTTCCGCCTCGACGGTGCCTTTCTGCACGTTCCGCCGAAAAGGCTTTGTACATAGTGTTTTGAACAGAACTTGTCATAATTATTCAATGCGGTCTCATCGCATGGTCGTTGAAATTTCCAAGTTGTCCTCGGCTTGTCAAAAGTAAAGTCAAGAAAAATTGTCTAAACCGAAGACAACTCTATGAAATTTTAGTGTAAATGTACTTGTATATTATATGCAAAGATTGTTGAAGTTAACAAACAGATAAAGTGAATTTTAAAATGTTTTCAATGCTTCAGTTTTGACTACTATTGGCACTGTAATTCAACGAAATTGGCACTATCATTGAATGAATAATTGTATCAACAATTGAAATTGAAGGACTCGAAATAAGAAAAACCTTGAACCAGCATAATTAATTTAAACTCGAAACTAATCTAGAATGTTAAAAGATTTAACATTTATCAAATCAACCAAAAATAATATTCTCTAACTAATAGAAAAATTTATTTTGCACGATACCTTACAAATTCAAAAATGGAAATGTATTTTTTTTTGTCTCGAGGCCTACAAATGATAAATGTTGAATATTAAAACTGTTTAGAGTAGAGACATGATGCGACACTTCGTATGGGTGGTTACTAGAAAAAAAAACAAACAAAACAAAATTCATATAAGGGGTTTGAATATAATTAATATTCAGTAAAAAAAAACTTGCTGATCCTTTGGACGAGATAACTGAAATGTTCATCTTCCTTCTGGATATCTGATTCTAATTTCGAATCATAAATAGAAAGTAAGTACTTATACAAAGTTCAGCTATACAAACCTAATCTTATACAAAATAAACTGGACATTTTACTTATCAAACTCTGACAGATCGATTTTAACAAACGACGATTCCAAAAGACTTTAGCTGATCCAAAGATTGATTCTTTCATTCTTACGTAAAAATAACACTTACTTTAAGTACGCAATATTTTTTTATATGTGAAAAATAATATCCAATACTAGTGAAAATGCCGAAATGTTACGTTTTCAGCACTAGTGCTAAGAATAGCAACTTTCTGTACTCGAGATGTAATTGTATTGAAAAATGTTGTTTATCTCACGTTTGCTGGTATAAAAAAGGTCTATTTTTCACTGAAATCTCATGTACTTTCACTATATATTTCAGACCCCTTATGACTTGAAACAAAATTTTAATTTTTTTAATTTTAACGATATGTAATGAATCGTACAAACAGAAACTATTTTGATTCGTGCATTGAAAGCGTATTGAAACGCACGCTAATGTAAATACTAAGTTGCAGATTTGCAAATAATTGATGTTTAAAATTTACACGTCTTCAATTGTTAATTTCACTATTGCTATTGTTTTGTATTTTTTACGAGCTTTTTCATAATTATCTATCTTAACAAAAACGAAAAAAATTTTTTTCAAATTTTAGTTATATAAATCTTATACACATGGATTTGTATTGATTCAGAACTTAGTCAAATTGTGCGTAACGTTTTAGTGGAAATGGAGCGTTCCGACATATTTGATATGCTGTTCTATGCAGATAATGTAAAAAGCGATTAATGTACAAATCATTGCAAACAAATCGAGATCTTGTTCCAAATTGTCAAAATTTGATTAGCAGAGATTTATAAAAATGTTAGCGGTCGGTGTGAGAAATGCGTGTAGACGATTATGATTTTTGTATCATTTAAGGCAATGTTCAATATCTCAAAACAATTGTTCATTTTTTTACATGAGTTTGTATGTTTTTTAAACAAATTTTATAAATCGTTTTTTTTTAAGTTATTTTTTATTTATTTCATTCATATTTACAATTATTGTTACTATTTGTTGTTTTGTAAATTAGCATTTGGCAGTTTGTGATTATTAATTCGTTGATGTTTTGAAGTTTTTGACGTCGCCTTAATATGAATCTAATTTGTTTTCATTTGAGGGTTGTACTGCAATTCTGACGTAAATTTTTTACTTACGTTATTTATTATGTATGTTTTTTTTGTGTAAGATCGAAATAAGTCAAGTATGAACGTAATGCATATTTTCACGAAACTTGATTTCAATTGAAGTCCTCTGGTATATAAAAATAATTATAATTTTATGGGCGTTTCGTGAAAAGATGATCGTCGCGTTATGATTCAAGTACAAAAATATAAAACAAACACAAATGAATTACTTTATCTAATTTATTGAGTTGAAAGAAATTGTAATCAAAGAAATCTTAAATTAAATTAAGTTGTGCAATAAGCGAGTGCGTTGATAATTGCGCAGTTTGATCAAGCGCAATAATCAGATTTGATCTTACATTTATGATAAACAGCGAAAGTTTATGTTGTTACTTTTGTAATATTTATTCAAGTACGATTATCAGCTGCGTCACATTGTAGCTCTTTTAAAAGATCGATCGAGAAAGAAAAATGATTGAAAAAAACCTGTACACGTAATTAGTTACTGTGTCAAGACTGAAAATCAAGACTTCATAGAGGTGGAACATTTTTGTAAATAATGCTGCCTGAATACAAAAAATACATATTATCATACATATAAAAGTATATGTAGAAAAAAAAAAGATTAAATAAAAATGATAAACGTTTACTTAAACATCTACAGTGTAGTTTTAATTTCTTTTTAATTGAAACGCCTTTGAACTTAAAACCCGTTCTTTTTTCAATTCTTAATTAAGAATCTTTTAGACGGATAGTAAAGAGTCGTACGGTAGCAGCGCGACTATGAGCGACATTGATCTAAATTATATATGATTTTGAAATTTGTTAAATAACAACAAGATAATTTTATAATCATACCAAAACTCATTAATCCAATATTGCATATCTGATCTCGTATATGTCAAAATTGGGGGGAGGGGGGGAGGTGAAAAAATAACACATGAGCAAGAAACACATCACCGAACAAGAAAATATAAGGATTACGATGAAATAACATAATACATTGTAAGATATCGACGACGAGCTAAATATTCATGAAACAAGTATATGAGACGAACTCTTTTGGTATAAAAATTCGTACACAGATAAGGTGCTCGTAACAAATAAAACTAAATGTTTTGATAAAAATTTAATGCCAAGCTAAAGTTTATAATATTTTGTATTATACGTTATTTCATTGTGGTATTATGTTCTGGGGTTATTTCTTCCTTGTGTTATTTTGTCCGTTTAGTTTGTCGTGTACAATTTTGTGCAGAACCCATCAGAATATCAATACCAAAAGATGTAATATTTTAAAATACGCTTTGCAGATTTGTTAACTAAAAATTAAAAATGTTTGGAAAGTAAACGTTTAAAAAAGCTTGCATTAATTTCACCGAGCTGCGGAAGACAATAGAATAAATCCTAAAGAGTAACTGAATCCGCCTCTCCCCTCCATTTATGAAATAATGTTTCATCTCATACTTTATGCCGTCAGTAAACACTCAATTAAAATAATTCTCACACCTGCGTGACTAATTGCTTTGGAAAAACAATGAAATGAGATATGATTAATAAATACTTGATGAAAAAAAGTGCACCCAAGTTTGATTTATAATTCATTTATTTAATTGATTTGTAATTAAAAAGACAACGCAACGTTTGATCACAAAAAATATGTGTGATAATAAATTTTTGTTCTTGCTTCTCTTATATCGGTCTTAGTTTTTATTGAAATAATATATCATAAACCTCTTTTTATGTTTATGTGTAGCTAGGGGTGTATATTTACAGGGAGTAGGCAATGAAGAGGTTCGCGTTTTCTTTGGCTTGCTACGTTGGCTGAGCTCTTCATTCAATGTAGATGTCTTCTACCGGGAAAGCAGTCTCAATAAATTTCGTGTAAAATCGATGAAAGGCTCGTCTGCGAACATAACATTTTATTACATTTTTGTTTTAACAACAAAAATAAAACAAAATTTAATGTTTAAAAGTTATTTTTCAATGTTCATTCAACGTACCCAACAGCTTCTGCGACGGGTCTAGTTGATTCCTGACCGACAAACACGTGACAAGCGAACCTCTGTAGTGTCGGATGCTTTGTGATGAAACCAAGGTAACGATGATCGCGAGGATGAAATGCACAGAAGGACACGTTTTTCAACGAGTAAAAATAATCAAGACACGGTCCCTGATTTTTCTGTAAAGCAAATTTTAGTCGCAAGGTGTTTTCAAGTTTTTTGTAATAATCATTATTGTTTTTGATTAAAGAGACATTTTCATTGACAAAATCAGTTACCCGAGATTTACGGCGATCCACCATTCTAAGGCCTTGATCAGACACTTCGAGGATGACGGTGTGCGACTCCGGCACAGTCCTTGAGTCGTTACCGACGATTCGACGCACAGCCTGACAAACAACGCTCGTTCCCTTATGAGCCATCGTTTCAACGGAACCCAAGTATCCCAAAAGGTAACGTTCCCGTTTCACTTTGGGGGCTGACGGATCGAAATCACTGTAGTCCATGTCAACCGCGTATGCAGAAGGGAAGATTCCCTGACGACCGGTACGTAAATTCACTCCTACGAAAAATCATTATTTCAAGTTTATTTTATTATATTGTGTTTTTTATTTTTTTATTTTTAGATTCAAAACCTATTCTCACCTTCGCACCACAAGTCATCGGCCTCTTTCTGCACATAGATTGGGTCACCAATTTCAAGATCAATTTCGTCATGATGTCGGGGCACAAATTTGTGCAAACCCCGATGTGTCGCCTCTAGTAACTCGATCTGTGTAAAAGGAACTCCTCCGTAGCCTGAAATTTATAATTGCAAAGTTTAAATATTATAATTATCTAATTTTTCATCAGATAAAAAATTGTATAATTAAAATTAAAAAGTATCTTTATTGAGAGGAGGCAAAATTTGTCCAATGAAAATGTCTGATTTAAAAAAAAAAAAAAGAAAAATCTAACGTTCGTTGTAAAAATTAAAAACAAAATGTTTGCTTAGACAATGCATTGTTTTCCACTTGAAGAATTTTTTAAGGAATAAAATGAGATCAGAGTTTATTTGATAAATAGATATTTCACCTGGCGTGCTGTCAAATGAAACAGAATCGATATTTTGTAGAGAACTGCAGGGAATGGGCGATACACTTTTGGGGCCATTGTCTGGAGAGTGGGCCGTTGAATGACCGCTGTCTGTTGCCATTCTTTCACTGTCCGGGGAGCTATCTTCGTGGCGCAATCGTGGATGAGATTTGCCAAAAACCATGAGGTGCGGAGGCCGCCCGCACATCGCAGCACCAAGTTCGTCCGCCAGCGAGGGCGATGTGCGCACATGATTTATCACGTTTGTCAAAGCTTCAAACAAATTTCACAACTTTTCAGTACATTCATTCCCTGTATCTTAATCTCAGATAAATAAATTTTATGAACAAATGGGACATAAAAGAACATTTCCCACAAAAAGCTTTGAATCGTTAAAGTATCTATTTGGGGTTCACAGAAATTGCAATGGAAGGTTCTGAAAGAGAATAAGAATTGAAAAGCCTTTTTTGCATTGTCCTTAACATTCAGAAAAACTTTAAAAGTTCAAATATGTTTTAGAGCATAAAATCGAATTGAATATGTCTGATGTCATTTGACAGATGCATTTTCACTCCGAAAATAAATTCCCCTTAAGTATCGATCTAACTCATAAATGTCGTCATTAACATGCATTTGCTCTGCGACTGAAAAAGATTGATCATTTTTATGCGTTTACTTTTGATCGTCATTTTTTAAAATAAATTTAAGCGATTTTCAAAATGGATAAAAATGTGCAATTTTATATATCACACTATCTGAAGTGAAACTTAGTTTTTGTTGAAAGAATAAATAGACGACCTAAATTGGGTTAGTGTCAATAATGAACAGGATTATTTTTAGAACGCAGTGAACAGTTGATAAGAAGTATGCGAGCAGTCTTACATTTTTTGTTTTTTGGAATTTCAGGCAATTTTCGACGTCTGCGTTCGACGCCGTTGCTGCAAGGTCGGGTACTTGAAGGGTGATGTTCCGGGGTTGACCACGAGTTCAGTGATGAGCAAGATTCTCCGATATCGCTCATCACACTGTCACGACCACCTGCTCCTACCACTTGGTACAGTCCGCCCGGCGAGGAAGAATGTATCCGACTATTTTTGGTTTTTTATTTTTCAACAAAAATGATGAAATTTTATGAAAATATAATTGAATCTCAACACTTGTTTTAATATTAAAAGTACCGAATAATTTGTATTTCAAAAACTGCCAAGGGAACAGATTATGACCCTTTCTTGATTGTTAACAAATATAATTTTAAAATGTACATTCATTTATGAAATATAGTAATAACTAATTGTTTAATTTGTAAAATTGTCTTCGTACTTACTTATAATAAGTCAATTAATTATTATCATTTCCATTAATAATGTTCCATCAATTTTTCAGCTTTATTTAATTTGTTTAATTTGTATCGTCATTTTCGAACAAATCAATTTGAATACTCGCAAAGTAATTAAAATTAAGAATTCTTAGATAAAATAAAAGTTAACAAATTCTTTTAAAACTTGTATCTTGTAAAAACATTTTAAGACAAATAGAGAATAAATTTGTTTACTGGTTAGTTCTAATGTTGAAATAATATTGAACAATAATAACTTTTGCAATCAACACTTTAGAAGAAAAAGCAATTTTTTGAAGAAAAACTACTCTTATACAAAAGTAGAGTAGGCAAGTTATTTTGGTTATTAAGATATTTGCATTGAATATTTTTTGATACTTTGATACTTTAGAAATTGTTTAACTGAAATGTTAATGTTTACCTGAATTCATCAGTTAAGATGGTGCAATATCGGTCGTACTCTTCGCTGACGTCCGGCGAACTTTGACCACTCGCGGCACCGTGTCTCCGGCGCAGCGACATAACATCATCTTCTTCGCCCGAGTCCTCATTGCCACCTTCGCAGGACCTGCCGTTGTCACCCTCGCTATTTTGCGACGATGTCGGTGAATCATCAAGAATGACATCGTGAACGAGACTGAAAAATCAAAGCATCTTTTCTTATATAACTGAAATTATACAAATGTATGCAAATTAAATTTGAAATTTGTTCAACATATTTTAACATATTGTTACAAATTTGTGAGTATTTGTTTGATAAAATTATTTGCAATTTGTAGATAAAAATTGTGATAAAAGAGTTTTGGATATTAAAAAGAGTAACTTATCGCAACATGTTGCAAGTTTCAGTAGTAATATTCGCGTGCAGTGCGTCGGATGGAGGAAGAAATTCGGGATCAAATATTGAGATCTCGGTGTACAATTTAAAGTAGTTTCTAGTTTGAACAAATTTAGGTGTAAAAAAATTATTTTTTATCTAACAAACGTATACACATTTTAAACATACTTTTTGAATAATATTTGTAAAAATTTTCAATATTAAAGTGGATTACATAGGTTTACAGTCTATACATATTTTTCGAAAACATTTTTAAGAAGGGGTGTGGAAGAGAAAATTCAATTTTGTACAAAATATTTATATACTGCAAAACAAATAGAACCCTTCCTTGTAAAAGATAAGAAAACTTCAGCAAGTACAAATAAAGGGAGGATACAAAGAAGTATTCACGTCACGAAATCGGAAAAGTGTCAAATTGGTGCAGCAAGAAAAAAAGCAAATAAAGAAATTCAGTCGTTAAACGCGATTCAAGTAAAAATAAAATTAGAAAGCAATCGTAGAAATTATACAGTTGATAAATTGTTTAAAGAAAATAAAAAGTTGTACACTGAAATTAAATGTATGAAAAATAAAAATCTATGCAAATTGTAGGATGAAACAAAGTACCCTCAAGATTTGTATTCTTGTATTCCGTTGTTTTTTTAAAAATATTTTTTATTCAAGAAATCGACCTACATTTGATGTTCAAATATTAAATCAATTGTCTTTTCATGTAAGTTTATAGTGAAACAAAATTCTTTGCAACGTTTTGCACCAACGTCGGCTCGTAAAATGTTGCAAATTGATTCGAGTGGTTCGTGCAGGAAAGCGGCTTTTAGCAAATAATTTTTAGCTTTTTTTTCAACTAGAGCACCTCAATTATTAATTCATCAGATATAAAATTTATTAATTGCACAAAAAAACTATGAAATTCATCATTAAAAACTGAATAAATTTTCGTGTACTACACATTTCTGAAGAAAGTTTGTACAAAAATTATCTTTTATAAACTGTGGAAATGTAAGTAAGCCACTCATAATTCATTTCAACTGTCCAAAAGATGCAGATGTAATTTATACTTGAGGGCGTGCAAAAACCGCATACAACGCCTGACTATGGTGCAATTGGTTGGATCTACTAAATTACACCTGCATATATATATATAATAGTTTGATATTCAAATGTTAATTGGTTACCGCAAAACTAAAAAATGAAATAAAAATAAATATCAGATTCAATTTTTTGTTACTCAGATCAATATTATATATCTAATTGAAAGCCAAAAGTTGTGTCTGCTGATCAGATGCGGATTTTAAAATAAGGGCGAGATATCAGGGTAGGTGATAAGTTCCTTCGGTTACTCACGTGTAATTTGCGACAGGTGCTTTGAGATGTTGAGGAAGGCTGTCAAAGTACTGGCGGAACTCCTCGAATTCGGTGTCAGCCATCTCTCAGCGAATTAGGATCGAAGGGCCCGCCGAACGAGAGGAAAAGTCAGCGAGCAGCCAGACTAGAGCGCATTCGTGGCGCTACCGTCGGGATGTTGTCTCCTCTTTCATATTGATTCTGCAGGGGCAGACACCACGCGCATGAGCTGCACTTGCGCGTCCAACGCAGTCTCCGGGGGTGGCGTCATGAATTTCAACCAAAATTTCATTTTTCGGATGTAGATCAATCATTGATGAACTCTTTTGCTGTTATTTATTACTTCCCAATAATAGATGTCATAAGAATCATTTTGTCCTGCAGATATCCCAAAGTCGCTGCATATAATTTTCATCAATACCAAATTGAGTTATATGATAATAAAAAAAAAATAAAGTTTGTGTAGGCGTGCTTTTGATTCAATTCTGAAAAGTAAATGAACATGAAAAGTACAAGTACTAAAGAAAAAAAATTTATATGCAAATTTATTAATGATAAAATAATTTTTTTTTTCAAATTGTTCAATATCAATAGTTTCATTTCAATATAAAAAGTTTGTTTTCAAAGTAGAAAGATTTTTTAATTTCTTTTTGAACTTTCAATAATAATTTATGAAAGAATAGAAACACAAATTCTATTAATCCGAATAAAATTTGTGCAAATTGGGTTTTTTTTTAACTGACTTGAGTACATTTTTGGCGCTTCAAAAGAAGCTCTCCATTTAAGCATTGCTAAATATCATTTTTCATATTTCACCTAGACAAGCAATAGTTTTTCTTAGTGCAGAAATTTTGTTTCAACTTTTCTCTTTTATGTGATGTTCAAACGTCATATTCTCTGTATATTTTTGTGAACTTGAAGATCCATCATTTTCAGAACAAAAGCACAAACATGGATATAGACTTTGCAAGCGTTAGGTTTCGTATCGCTTGGTAGAGATTTTACAGACAAACTTTGTTTAACTTTTGACAAACTTTTTTCAAATGGCCAAAAAAGAATCCTCGGATTATTACATATAAGTTTCAGAACCTTCGTATATATATATATTTTTTTTTCAATGTTTGAATTTCAAAAATGTGGAAAATATTCAATTAATTTCACTTGAAAATAATTAATTTGATAGGATGACATTAAATTTGATCACAACATCGGTTAGGTTCATTTTTCTGCTCTGATTCACACTTGTCAAATTAATGCAGTAGTAATCAGCTTTATTTGTCTAAATGAAGGAAATCTATGTTTAATTCATAGTCTCTTGGGACACTATGATGATTCCTCAGACAGAGATCAATGCGGGCGATAAGTGATTGATATCAAGAAGAACTACTGCACTGGACAATGCCAAAAATAAAAATCAACCTTTATCACTGAACAAAGGAAAAATCATATAAAAAAGATACAAAAAAAACGAAGAAAAAAAAATTTTAAAACCAGTTAATTGATTAATTTTAATTTTTAACTCTTTACATTTGGTGTACATGGTTTCGTAATATTTTGAAATTTCTTATTACTTCAATTGTTATTCAATACATATTTGAGGAAAACCTTTTAATACCATTGAATACTTGATATTATTCAGTTAGGGTTGCTTGGCAAAGTGATAATGGTAAGTGATAGCCACTGGATAATGTGCCGCATCTACTTACAAGAGTTCACATTCGACATTTCCTTCCAAGTGAAACCAGTTTTTTCATACATACCTTGGAAACGACAATATTTGTTGACATTTGTTCAAAGAATGTTTGTAAAGTTGAAACGAAATGTTCAATTTTTTACATTCGTTATGGCTTGAAGTATTTATTTGTTGGATTTTTTGTTTTAGAAATGTTTCAATGACGTTGAATATTAAGAAGAAGCAAAATGGACCAATCAGTTTGCTACGCTTGGAGAACCGTGGACCAATGGAGGGTTGCTTTCTTCAAGTGGGGCGAATCCCTTAAATACGAGGAGAATTCTCTATGAGAGTAACATTGCTCGTTGTTCGTCCAAGTGTCTGTCTTCGGGATTTAAAAAAATTAAGTTTAAACATTAAACTAAATTTTTAGTGAGTGTCTCAGTGAGTTCAAATCTCAGGACTTTTTCGCATTTTTGCATTTGGGACCAGTGATTTGCAGTTTCATTTGTAAGAACATATCTTTGTGTTTGATTCTTTTTTTATGTTTTACAATTTTTAATCAATTCCTATTTTATAAAAGAACAGAGCCTAGGAATAAGATTTCTTCAGAAGATTTGTACCATTAAAAAGTACAAAAACTGATTAAATGAAGTTATTAATTATGTAGATGATTATTTTTTAAATAATCAAATGTGTTTTTTTTGTATTAAAAACATTTCCAGTTGATCAAAATGAGTGGTTCTGGAAAGGGATTGTTAGGTATGTGGCTTTATCGAAGAGGAGAAGAATGGTCCATTAGGGAGAGTAGCCAACTGCATGAATCGCAAGATGTTAGTAATTTTCAGCAACCAAAATTTCATACTTCCCAAAAAGCCACAGAAACTATTTAATAACATTCTTCGCCATCTCAATTTTCATTTGTTGAATATTTTTCTAACAGGTTGCCGAGATGGGGAGGTCCGACTCCAAAAATTCAGTTGTCTTTTCGCTGAAAAACCAAGTCGGTGGTTTGGCCAGAGCTTTGCAAGTTTTTCAAGTGAGAATTTTTTAAATTGTTAATTCTAAAAACAATCTGAAAGAAATGAACGTTTGATGTTATTTTTGTAGGATTTGGGTGTAAATGTTGTGCACATAGAATCGAGGAAATCAGCTCGACGGAATTCGGAGTACGAAATTTTAGTTGATGTCGAGTGTGATTCAAAAAGGATGGAACAATTAATGAGCATGCTGAGTCGCGAAGTCGCAGCTATCAACTTGGCCCAGTATGAACAAAACGGTACCATGCCGAATCCGCCAATGTTGTCTGCGGCCCAAAGTTTCGGTGATTGTTATCAAATTAAACTTGGATTATGAAACGAAAATTATGTAATAAAATTAACAAAAGTAACCAAATATCATTTTTGAAAAAGAAAACCATTTTCAGATTTCAGTGAAGTAGATATGCCTTGGTTTCCAAGGAAAATCGCTGATTTGGATAACTCTCAAAATGTTCTGATGTATGGAACAGAACTAGACGCCGATCACCCCGTATGTTCAAATAAATTGAAATCATTAAATTTGTTCATATATATATTTTTAACTTGCATTCAATTTTGTAGGGATTCAAAGATCCAGTCTATCGTAAAAGAAGGGTCCAGTTTGCTGACATCGCGAATAATTACAGATAGTAAAATAATTTTTGTTTCTACTTTGAAAATCAAAAAGTCGCATTTCAACGTTTCCATAAAATTAAAATTAATTTGTTATTCGTTATTTTGATACAAAGATAAATTAATCATTACCATTATTTATAGCGGCCAACCAATACCACGAGTGCAGTACACTGCTGAAGAAATCAGAACCTGGTAAGTCAAGGATAAAAAATCACAAAAATCATTCCTTCGTTGAATGTTTCATGAAAAAATAGACAAGAAAAAAGTGCACCTCTGCTTTTCTTTTGTCCGATACGTGTTTTCCTCCTCATGATGCCAATCGAGCAGTTTTTTTCTTAAACGTTGCATTCGTCTTGAGTTACGCTCTGACTTAATCTTAAAGTCAACTTAAATAGAGAAAGAAGATGGAGGAAAGGGAGGAAGACTTACACAGACAGCGAAAACTAAGCGAGTTCTAGTGCTGAATACACAGTAATTGGCCTGATTCGATTTTACGTGTTCCGATCTCACGACGACTTCCACGCACTTGTCCTTTCTTCATTTAATTATCTCTATTCCATTAGCCTGCAAACACTAACTCTCAAGTGATAAACAATTTTAATGCTTCATCCATTTTCATTGAACTAAGTTTATTTTTAAAAATAGATCTGATATTTGATGTTGGCAGTCCTTTTTATTTATACAAAGTCAAATAAAACATATTAATGATACAAAATTAACGAAATTCTTTTTTTTCAGGGGTGTAGTATTTCGCGAGCTACACCAATTATACTTGAAACATGCTTGTCAAGAGTTTTTGGACAACTGGCCTAAATTGGCCAAATACTGTGGATACAGGTAACAAAGACTGAACAATTTGAATGATTTTTATAACATAAATGGATCAATAAATAAACAATTATAAAACCGAATAAAAAATTATAACCGGAAATCATTTTAGAGAAGATAACATCCCTCAGCTGCAAGATGTGAATGTTTTCTTGAAAAGTAAGTGTAATTCTATAAAGGATATATTTTTTCAGTAAATGTTGAAAGAGAAACATTACAGTGTGTATATCAAATTTTGATTTATTATTTTGAACTTTACAACATTATCAAATCGTTATTTTTTAGGAACCACAGGTTTTCAGCTGCGACCAGTAGCGGGATATTTATCCCCTCGAGATTTCTTAGCTGGACTTGCTTTTCGCGTATTCCATTGCACACAGTATATACGTCATTCATCAGATCCATTTTACACACCAGAACCGTAAGACATGTTGAAATTGAGAATTTTATTTAATATAGTTTCATCAGCTACCTGGACCTTTAAGACGTTATCGTAAAATAATAAAAATGATATATTTTCATTGTTTTAGCACGAAAAATCAAAATCTGGTTAACAAAATTTGTTGCACTTTTTTGCATTTTACAAATTTTGTTCCAATTAACTATATTTTTATTACATAAGAAAACGTAAACGGATTGAAAATTGTCAATGTATTATACATTTTACAATGAGGGAATATAATTTTTTTAATACAATATTATCTACTTTTCAAACTAAAAACAAAATTAAATTTTATTTAGCGATTGTTGTCATGAACTTTTGGGTCACATGCCACTCCTTGCGAACCCTAGTTTCGCGCAGTTCTCTCAAGAACTGGGATTGGCATCATTAGGCGCTTCTGATGAAGATGTAGAGAAGTTAGCAACGGTAATAATGAGATAAAATTAAAAAGATCTGATTTTTATTCTTAATTAATACTAATGTTATTTTATTTGAAAAAAAATGTTATTTATTCTCAGCTGTACTTTTTTACCGTGGAGTTTGGACTATGCAAACAAAGCGGGACTCTGCGAGTTTACGGAGCAGGTCTTTTGTCATCAGTTGCCGAACTGCGACATGCTGTTTCAGCACCAGAGAAAACCTTTCGCTTCGAACCTGAAGTTACAGTGAAACAAGAGTGTATCATTACGTCATTTCAGAATGCATATTATTATACCGATAGCATTGAAGAGGCGAAAGAAAAGATGAGGTTCGTATAATTTCTAATATATATATATTTCTTTCTAATTTTTTAAGTAATACTACAACTATCAGACGGAAAAATTTACTATTATGTCGTCAAATTTAAATTTTGTAAGAGAAACAAATTTTATGGAATTGATTGGATTTTCTTTTGAGTTTTATTCTAAATCAAAGAATTTATCCCATAAATTTTCGAATACAAAAATTAATTTGTTTATAAATTATAATTGAATTCACCAAGAGGACTGAGAAATATATGTTTAGCAGAAGTCGCATGTGGAAACGATAATTTGGTTACAAAAATAAGCAATGTAACATTTTAATTTTATAATTTAATTTTTCATTCAAGGCATCATTCAATTTTAATAGTAAAAGTTAAAGACGTAATTTTATTTTTAAATTTATTTAAAAAAGGCATGACTATAAACATAAAATTATGTTTGGTTGTTGGTCACCTTTTATTTCACTATAATTTTTCATTCTTAAAGAATTAGCCAAAAATGAGAATTTTCAAAATTCAACTTGGCATTAAAACTTGTTTTTTTTTTCCTTTAGATATAATGAAATTATTCAATTTTGTTATTCATATAAGAATGTTTTGTCATTATATCAATTATCAAGGCATAATTCTTTTTCACTATCCTCATAATTAATTAAAGAACATTTTTTTTTCCTTATAATCAATTTATACACTCGACAAAACAATTAGCGCCCCCCCCCCTTAAATTTTTGGCATTTTTAAAACTGTCATAACTTTGACACATTTCATCAAAAAATAATTTTCTTTACACTATATTAAAGCTTAAACCTTAACTTAAAGATTTTTCGTTGGCAAAATTTTAACTTTGCATCAGATGACGCTGCTGTCTAATGATTCGGTGGCAGAAATTTGGGGGGGGGGGCGCTAATTGTTTTGCGGAGTATATTTAAATTTTCAATAATTTCGGAAAATTTTGAAAAATTCTTTATTATCTTAATTTTCTGCTGAAATAATGTGATATATCGTGATTAAATTATTGTAGATCTTGCTCTACTTCGAATGAATAGAGAAATATGGCTGTAAAAAACATTGTGTTTCAACAAGTAGTTTTAGAGAACAAACAAAATTTTTTTTTCATTTTTAATCAATAATAATTACGGAAAAAAACTTATATGACAGATAACAAAAATAACCGTGCGAAGCACGGGACACCAGCTAGTCTTTTTATAACAAATTGAAGGGTGACACGTGTGCATGTCCAATCTTTTTTTACAATTTTATACAGATTTCCTGTTACTGCTAATGTTGTTTCAAACAGTTGTTTTAACAATTCAATTAAAACTAAAATTGTACTTTTTCAGAGCATTTGCAAATCAAATAAAACGTCCATTCGGGTTGCGATACAATCCGTACACTCAGTCTGTCGAAGTGCTCACTGATGCAAATAAAATAACAGCTCTTGTGAGTGAATTACGTGGCGATCTGTGTATTGTTTCGAATGCCTTGCGTAAAATTACTGAGCAGGGCAACGATGTAGACGTTGAACAAATAACTAGTCTCCTGACGCGTGGCATTGATTTGCCATTAGAATCATCTTCGTCGAGCGACGATGACAAAAGTCCTAATGTCGAAGTTCAGAAAGGAGTGGAGAACCAGTTGGACCGTTGATTATCAATTTTTGATTCTTTCTTTTTACAGATTTCTTTGCTGTAGTAATTATTTAAAAACAAACCTTCAAAATTAATTAAATGTTAGAATGCAAAAATATAAGATTACTTACGCAAAAATAATAATTAGAATAAAAGGACACATTTAGAGAATTATAATCAAGAAATCAAAATATTGATATTACCGCAAATTAAGAAATCAGAAAAATCATGTTTAAACAATTGTTTATCAGTAGATCTAGATCTTTTAGATGTGTATCTGCATGAAAACAGAAATACATAAAATGTAAAAAATGAGTGTATAAAATTGTGTTTACGTTAATAAAAAATGTTATAAATAGTTACTTTTCAATCATTTTGAAAACCAACATTTGTCTTCGGATTTTTGATTAAATTTGTAATTAGAAGTTTAAATTTTAAACCAATTTATAAAATTAGTTTATGTCATTGAAGTAGCGTTTATGTTGTACAAAAAGAAGGTGAAAATTTATACCGCTTGTCAATAATGTTACAGTGACATGTTGTTCAATAACAGATATATTTTAGATGATAACACACTCATAAGGAAGAGATCCTGGATTATAAGTGCTGTTCGGCCTGGGACACACTAAATAAAAAAATTGTTATTCATTAAATGTTTGGGTTATACATCTTCAATGAAAATTTTGGAAGGTTACTTACTTTTTTCACACGATTTTCCATGATATCCAGTACCTTGACACAAACATTTGTATCCGTCTCCTGTTAAAATTTGAAGGCACGTTCCACCGTTCTGGCATGGCTTTGTCCGACTGCAGATGTCATCTTTTTTTCCTATCACAAAATATAATAATAACCGATCAAAATGGATTTAAAAAATTACTATAATGAAATCATAAAAAATTATTAACACAATTTTGATGGATTTTCATTATTTAATATATATTTGCAATACCTTTTAGAACCAATCTGCATTCCTCGCTGCTATCATATCTAAATTCCGATATACATCCATAACCACAGCTACAGTGTCCGTTGTATATTCTACAACCGTGCCGCATTTGATCTAATTCACAACTTTCCGTATAAACTCCTGAAAGAAACATTTTATAGTAATTTAAAAGAAACAATAAGAATAGTATTCAGAGTAACAAATGCAATATGATTTTAAGTTTTTACTCTAATTTTCAATGACTTTAAAGCAGTTGGAAATAATCTGATCTTTGTCATAATAATGTGAATTGGATAAAAAATTATTATTTTTTATATTTATATATTTTTTTTAGTTTATAAAATGAATAAAGGCTTACCTAGAGCGATTAAAGTGATGAGTAAAATACTGCTGAGTTCTACTTTGGAGAGCATGGTTATTTTCAAAATTCCAAATATAAATCGAATGAACAGATCGTCGACCGACGATGATTTCCAGTTGTCCCTTTCTTTATTGTATGAATGAACGTCTTTTCAGATGAACCAAGCAAGTCAAGGAACCAATGAACTCGTGAATTCTGATATGAGGAGAATCGTTTGGTTTGATACTCACCGAGGTCACGTCAGTTGTAATTGTCATTTAATTGTTGTCTAATAAATTGATCAGACTGACTGTAAGGAACAAAGGTAGTTGAAAAAAATTACTTCTATTGAAAAAAAAAATTAAACATTTTACTCGCCATTTCAGTACATTTCTTTTTTAAAATACTAATTTTAAATTTAATAAAAATTGCTGATACATTGAAATATAAGAAACTGTGATCACAGTCTGCATTTATTACGTTTACACATTTGAAAAATTGAAAAATACAAGACATTCTTTTGATTAACATTTGTTTATTACTAAAAAATTTTATTGCATATAACTTTTGATTAACATTATAATTAATTAATATTGTGAGTTGCAAGTTAAGGTTGTTTAAAAAGGAAGTTCAAATACCTTGGTACAAACAAAGTTATCCCCAATCTGAACGTAAACTACCCGAAAGCAACAAAGCGAGCGTCGGCAGACGACTAACTATAACTCGGCCAATACACCACGATCATCAAAAAGCGCGCGTGGGGCGCATCTCAAGATAAATGCAGCGTCTCATTTTATCTCTCTTCATTTGTCTCAGTTACATATTTTTGTTCCCCTTTTTTTCTATGAATTTCGTACGCTTTGTCCCATGCAACGTTTTATTTAAAAAAGAATAATCAGCATTCCACAAATTTGTTACCTTTTTTTTTTAATTTGAAACATCGCCTAATAATAGTTATTGAGTGTTACTTATGGAGTTCTGATATATATATATATATATATATATATATATATATATATATATATATATAATTATTTAATTCAAAACGTAAGAGTCATGAAAAGAAAGAAGCATTCAAAATAGGCAGCAAAGAACAACACCTAATCGGGCGATAAAAATAGTTGCGATTTTTAAGAGTTGCTTATCGGTCGAAAGCGGATACGAAGATAGTGTGACACAACGATAACATTCGACTTGAAAGTAAAATTTAGAAAAATCGCTGAAAATGCATTTCGGGTGGAAAATATTTAAAATTTAAAGACCGGTTAATTTTGTTCAATATGTACTCTTTATTTCTAAACATGTTTCAAGATATAATATTATTTGTATATAAAATATATTAAAAACTTGTAAAAAATTGTATATAATAGATGTAAATATATCTCAATTTTGATAATAATTATTGCCACCATTAAATATGTACATGCTCTTTCTTTAAAATAATAAAATATAAAATATGGACGGACCGCTTTTGAGAGATCAACAATATTTTTTAATTCTTCCCACGTTTCAGTGACGTAACATCCTCATATTCTGTAACAAAGAACAATCAACTGTTTTTTGGTTCATATGTCTGTTTTCTACATGATTCAAATTCTGTAGTTTTGTTCAAGATTCATTTTAGTACAAACATGTTTTTCCAAATTTTTAGTTTTAAGGCTAATTGTTGCTATTGATTGTTAAAGTTTGTCTGTTCGATTGGACAGAACTACAGAATTGATTATATGAGTAATAAGTACCTTACATGAACGTCTGATCGTGCTGCTCATGATGGATCATAGTGGAACGTCGCGATTGCACGATACCGGGTTGCCTGTCATACATTTCTCTCAACAAACTGTCTTTTTCTTGTTCCAATAGAGCAATCCGTTGATTTTTCTTGCTCATTTCCTATCAATAAGGTTTGAATTAAAATAAAAAATGATATTTTAGACACTTTAAAAAAAGTTGAATAATAAAACATTACAATGATAATGGAAGTAACATTACGATACCTCTGTTAATCTGTGATTCTGTTGTTTAAGTCGAGCAAGAGTATCTTGTTGCAACTGCATATTCGGAGTGGTTGTTAAAAACGCCAAATTCATGTGCAACGGCAAACCACCTCGGTCCCAACTGCTAATAAGAGCAGCCAGATGTCGGTTTACCTCGAGTACTCTGGCCCTCTGCAATTCGAGTCGTTCCTGCTGCGCCTCGGTCCATTGTTCCTGTTCCAAAATAATCCCAAATCAATTAATCATTGACAAACTTTCCACTTCTGCTTGAACATGAATCATTTGAAAAAGTATTTAATTTTACCACATGAGAACCCATGCAACCAAGATGCTTGATTTTCTCCTGTGTGATAGAAATTTGTTTCATGTACCAATCCCTGGCCTTCTCCACGGCTGCAAGTCCCTGCAGCAAAACATCCTTCTCTTGTTCGATCTGTTTCATACGTTTCATCTAAAAATAAGATACAGCGCTGTTAATCGTTCACCAGTCAAATCATAATTCACTTAGACCAGATCAGTAATTCAATCCAATTTACAAGAACCAATTCAATTAACACTAGAGTCGACCTATTTACCATATTGTAATCAATGCCATTCTGCAAGGTGTGCCTTCTCGGTTCACGCCTTCTGTTTGTGGGTACATTTTTCTTCTGCATCATCAGTGCGTCCCGCTGGTCCATTCGGTCCTTCCCATCGGCAGCACCTCTTCCTACCCTGTCATCCCCTCGTTCGCTATTAATTAAACCCATCTGCCAGTTCTGTAACGCAGTTCTGATCTCGGACTTGTCCAGCGTTCGTTCGCCATACCGTCCTGCGGGTTTTTGTGGCGCATAAACTTTGTTCATCTTCGGGAGCTTTGACTCCGGACGCATCCGATTCGGGTCAATCTGGTTAGGATCGAACCGAGGGTTTAAGTTATCTTTCCTCGCGCCCAAAAGTTGCGGCATGCTCAAAGCGCGCTGCTGAGCGATCGCGTTGTTTGGCCGAATCGCAGCGGTGTTTGGAGAAGTCCAATTGGGGTTGTTGTTGCTGTTGCTCTTCATCCGGTTGTCAGCTATGAGAACCGGCGCCGAGGGAGGCCTCATGTGTCCCGGTTGAGACCCTTTGGAATTTTGTTCACATTCCATAGAATTGTTCATCAGACACATCTTTAATCCAGCGCAAAATCGCTCAAACGAGAGCAATCCATTTGGTGGAGTAACTTTCTTCAAACTTTCGAGCACATTTTTCGGCATGTTCTGAGCGCCGTCTTCTTGCCAACGCTCTTCGATCTCAGCATACTTCACGTAACCCGTTCGCTGGTCGTCCATTATGTCAAATAATGTTCGCATGGCATCGACAAAGTGCTTTGGAAGTCCTTCGATGCCGGATCCGTTTGCCATTTGGGCCATTTTGAAAATTTCGTTATACCTGAAATTCTAATTAAAATATTAGTGACATTATAAAATTATTCTATACAATGATTATTCATTAATAATTATTATTTATCTTTTGATTATTCATTATTAATTTTTTACCAACTTGCTTACAAAATGTTACATTATATTGAAATATATTTTAAATATTTAAATTATAATTTCATTCGAATTCTTCCTTGACAACAACTTGTTGGGTATGTAACATTTATGAATTTATATCCTCTTTCTTTTTCTCCTCTGTCCCCGTTATTTGTATTTTTTTCTTTCTCTTTTTTATTTCCACTGTAACTGTCAACTAAAGAATTTCATCCTCACAATAAAATAAAACCAAATATAAAATAACAATATATAAATTTAGAAGAGTTTACAACTTGTTTTGTAACTTTTAATTGAAATTAGTCTCCTCCGTGACCTTTTTTTGAATGTTGTCACTTTGACATAACCTCTGAAGGTACCATATTTTACTTCATAATCCTGATTCAATGAAAAAATTGTGAGTAAATTACAGTTATCATCATTATTAAAATTTAATCATTGAGTTATACTAAAGTTTATCCTAAAAATTATAAGAACTAATTTTATTTCTTTTATCTTACCTTTATGCTGCTTTCGACATTTACATTGATGAGATGAACCCGCGGTGCAAGATGCATAGAATTGAAAATGGCTGACACGTGTAACATTCAATAAACGACATACTTTACTCAAAATAACATTTTATTTCAAAAAACAAATTGTTGAACAAACAATCAATTGTATTTTCAAAACACTGACATCGCCATTTACATTTCTCCAAAACATGTAAATGACAGAGTTCATCTTTGGCATTATTCAAATCTACCGCCAAAAATCCGTTCACTTTGTATTTCAACTTCTTTGAATTTAAACCTGCTTTGAAAAATTTGAAAATCATAAAATACAGCAATTAAAACCTAACCTTTTTTTTTCTCCGGTCTTTATGTTTACATTTTGTATACCTGGGTGTCAAATTTTGCAAAGACGGTAAAGGCAGATGCTCGGCCTTACCGGCATCTGCGTAGAGTTTCTCTTTGTGGTGCAAAATATGGCGGAAGAAGACGGGAGGTCCGATCGAGGTGTTTTATAAAAAATGGCTCAACAGTTGTCAAAATTTACCGGTACGTTTGCCCAGTAGTTTAAAAGGTTTTATGAAGCAACCCAATTGTTCTGACGTCGATGTCCAACTATTTGTTTGCCGAGAAATTGTGCTTTTTGGTCTTGTTTTGAAGCATCGTTGAGCCTCCCGTCTTCTGTCATCATTCAAAACAACAACATCGCATCTCGTTGACACCTTCCACTTGTTCCTCTGTCAACAATGGCAATCCTCCCGCCTGATCCGATTTACGTTCTGCGAGGTAACGCGAGTCCCGTCCACAGCCTTTTTTTCCGCGTTTCACCTTACGTAGAACATCTTTATGCCGGCACTGAAGATGGTTGTGTGCGTGTGTGGGACTTGAAGGTAAATATAAACATTGTTAATTGACAATCCATTCTAAAAATAGTCAAAAATGATACAAATAAAAATTGATTTAAACTGTTAGATTTTTGTTGTATTTACTAATAACAAAATATTAAATAACTGATGTTGAATCGTTTTACAGAAAAACCGAGAGATCTTGAAATTATGCGAAACCAGTAAAATATGTATGTCCATACATAACATGGACGATGAATGTCTCATAACGCAGCGTAAGGGCGGAGATTTGAATTTTTGGAAACCAAACGGTTCCAGTTGGACGCTGGGCACTACATTTGAAACGAATTATTTCGGATTTGCAAGGTAAAAGTTTGACAAGAATTAGGACTTTTTATTTATATTGTAACTAAAAATGTAAATGTAATATTTTTCAGGTGCACGACAGTTGGGAAGGACATTTTTATTCCATTGTCAAATTCTCAAGTGGGATTATTTTCAACGAAAACAGAAACTGTGGAGTGTAAGTTGGATCCCACTAAACGTTCTGATTCTGAGCTGGGCAACGTGATGGCTATTAAATATGTTAAACAACCAAACGAATTGTTACTCGTGGCTTATGAAAGCGGACATCTCGCACTTTGGGACGTAACAGCTATGGACATCGTGAGCTGGTACAAAGTGAAAGAATGCCCGATGGCTCTAGAATATGATAATACGTTTAGAAATATTGTTGTCGGGTGTCCAAATGACAAATTGGAGGTGAATAAACATTTAGTTCAATTTTCAGATTGTATTGTTTCATTTCAATTGAATCAATTTTAATCGATTGGAACTTGATTTTAGGTATTGGAAGTTACAAAAAGTCATGTTATAAATCTGAGATCAACTATAACTGTAAAAAATCCTGGAACGTCTGTAATCGCAGCTAGACCGGACTCTAAATTGTTTACTGTTGGTGGTTGGGATGGTCGGCTAAGAATTTTTACATGGAAATTTTTGCATCCACTTGCCATGCTAGACCAGCACATGGAAACCATACACGACATCGCGTATTCTGCGAGCAAAGTTGACAGCTACAACAGTAAGTGTCTGATGGCTGCTGCCGGCAAGGATGGACACATTTCTCTTTGGGATCTCTATAATTGATTATACTTACGAATATATTTTTTTACTATCGTGTTCTAAAAAGTACAAAATTTAGTCCAAATGTTAAATTAAAATGTAATTCGAACGAATTTGATATTAGAATTTCAGCCTTTCAAATTGAATTTTTTTAAACTTTTTACTGAGTAAACACTTTATTACAATGTTTTTTTAACTTTTCAACATTACACATTAACAAATTCATTTGTACAAATGATGCAATACTTTTTATTACGTGCGACTAAATTATATATATTTTTTTTATCCAGAAACTTTATAGTCTGTGAATATTAATTTCTTTAAAAATACAAATTTATTTTTCTGATTTATTCAAACTAATGTTTCTATCCAAAATGAGATTGTGATTAAGTTTATTATTAATTTATATTTGAAAATGTAAATCTCATGAAAGACTGTTAATTAATAATATACAGTTGAAGTTATAATTTCAGATGATTAAAAATAATTTCTCATGTAACTGGAGAGTCTTTTATTTCTATTAAATATAGAAAAACGGTAATGCAAAGTTGAATTTATTATAATACCTACCTGTTGATTAGCAATACTCACCAAGTTATAATCACATTTAAATTTATCCGCATAGTTATTGATCAGCTTCATATAATTGAAAATAACACAACTTGCAAATGCATAATTCAAGTTTATTTATTATGAGTTCACCAACGAAAAAACATTTTTATACAAAAAAGTTTCATTGCATGAAACCAAACAATGTCAAAGCACCACATCTTTATTTGTATTCTATATAAACTAATAACAAAAAGTCTAAAACGCGACCGTCGATAACAATTCTGTAAAGTTTGATTGCACATAACTAAACATGGAATTTATAGAGTCAATTGCAGGGAAACTGTTGGAATCATACCTGCAACTAAAATTGATCTCCCGACAACAACTTTTTTTTGCGACGTCTCCTATTTTCCGGTCAAAGCTCGTCGCAGTTTTTTTTACCAAAGTTCCGCGTTTTATTAAATAAATAACATTGATAACAGCGAGTCTCGGCAGTACATATTTTCTATTTAAAAACACTTATTGCAAATAATCTCTGTTATTCTTTCAGAACCAGAGCACCGATCACAGAAAAAATGTCGAGGCTGTTTGTCGACTAAAAGCAAAACTCACCAAAGTGCACTTACTTTGAAACAAAAATATAGCACCATCGTAATTGCACCCGATTGACCGCCTCTCTTGCCAGAATTTACATCACTTTTTCAAGCTCCCAACTGTGATATCAATTTCAAAACCGACCTTGCGATCGTGCATCTCGTCGGTTAAAACAAAAAAAACTTTCCAAAATTTAAAATAAAGAGCTTTCATATCGTCCATGCTAATTTTTTTAGGCTGGTACAAATTTGTCCTGTATCAGCCGTCTTCTCTTTCTGAAGGGCGTGGACCTGGTAAGACAAACGCTCTCCTTTTCATCGTCCACGTTGTCTTTGGGAGTTTCTTCTTCCTCGTTCACAGGGGTACTATCTTTTTCCTCCGTCTCTTCCGTCTTTTCCGCCTTTTCCAGCGAGTTCTTCGAGAGATCCTCTGGAACGGGTACGTCATCTTTGGTTTCGTTCTTTTTATCCGGCAAGAAACCGAAGAGTGGAATGGGAATCGGTATCGGTAGAGGAATCGGTATTGGAATGGGATAAGGTACTAGAACTGTTACAGGTGGTACCAGCGAAGGAGCCGCTGAACTTTGTGCCAACTGGGGTACCTGGCGAGGCTGCAATTGTGACCTAATCGGGTACGTGGGATTCGTAAAAACTGCAGGGTGAGGGGGCAATTTAAAAGCTGACTGAGGGTAAGGGTTTCGGGGAGGTGACACGATTGGAGCTAATATTCTAGAGGAATTTTCAGGCACCCAGGTGTTCGCCTGGAAAATTCTTTGGGGCCTAGAATGCCGATGGCTACGACGACTCTTCGGTTCCTTTGATAAGAGCTCCAGCGGTTGTTTCAGTTTGCTGCTAATATCCGGAGTCTCGCGTGAACTCGAGTCCAGATTGATGTCGTCTTTTTTTTGCATCGATGTTAAGTGGTCGGACATGTTCAGTCTATTCAAAATCCGGCCCTCAAAAGTGAGGTCGGTCGCTTCCGAGTTCTTCGGCGATTCGTCTTCTGGTTCTGTTTCACTGTTACATTCTTTGTTCAATCGACTCTGCAAAAAATGGAAATGTTAATTCATAATGTAATTCTTTTACTTTAATTGGTGGAAACTCTTCTTTTTAGTTCAAATATTGGTTTTGAATGTTTAAAATCTGCAGAATTAATCACCAAGACAAATCGATTTTTTTACTTAAAAATAATCCACTATTATATGAAACAAAATCAAAAGAATTTTTGTAGCAGCATGATTTTTAAAATTTTCTTAACTTTGAAAACAATTATTATTTAAAAAACAAACATTCACCTAAGTTTCAACATAATTGTTTTCAAGTTTCAGCATGGTCTGAGTGAACAAAATACTTTTTTTTTAATTAATGAAAAACAAATAAAAAAGATTTCAAACTTTTTTTAAGTAGTGAAAAATTCTATTTTATTAATGGAATTACCAAAATTAAGTTAATTGGAAATAGCAAATTTTGAATAATTCAATTATAAAATGTTTATACTAAATGAAAAAAAAATTCCTTCCGTACGTTTGACTTGAAACGAGTCCTTCCATTTGCTAGGTTCCTTCCCTTGGTTTTCTCCCCTTGTAGGGTGCTCTTCTGCTGAGAATCACTATCCTGATAGGGCGATCTCTTGTCTTGTCTCAATTCCGACCTTGTGATAGGTTCATCATCAACCACCAGCATCTCTTCAGCGGGACTTGGAGGAGCTGACCGACAATCTCGCAACCACAACTCAGGTGTGATTAGGTTGCCGCCGGTTAAATTAGATGTTGTAGTATTGCTGGGATTGTGCAATGCAAGATGAGCTTGCGTCTCACGACAAAATATGTTCATCTTATACTGATTCAAACATTTATCGCTGCAAAATTGGAGTTGACTTTCGCCGTCCTGGAGGACAAGAACAAATTTCATTTGGTAAATTTTTTTTCACATATCTCATTAGTTTAATCTTTATTGATTAAATTTTAAGCCTAATTAAAAAATGTTATAATTTCTATTTAGAATCATACCTGGAAATCAACATAGCTGATAGAATGGCGAACGTGTCTGCACCAGTCACAAATTCTGGCTCGTTTGAAAGCAGCCCTTCTACCGGCTGCAAAACAAGCTTCGCTACAGAATTGCTCTGAACCATTAGCTATACCACATACTTGACCGCCGCCTGGCTCACCACACCATGAACAATTAACTGGACTACCTAAGAAAGAAAAGAAAACCAAATGAACTGATGATCAACCAAAAATTTGTTTTGAAGATGAAATTTTGTTAAATGCGAATTTATTTTAATTGGATTTCTGAATGAAAAGTGTGTAATTTCATTCACAGAATTTGACAAAACGTGGACACCTCGCTTACTATGATTTCAATAGGGAGCCTCGACCTCAGATTCTTTTTAACACGATATTGTTTACGTACACGGGCACACATAATTTAAATATGCGTATCGCATAAAGGTAACACTCTGCATGGTTAGCTTATACCCGAGCACCGATATTAGGTTGCAGGTACTCACATGACGATCACTTTTGCGTCTCGGTATTTGGTTCTCAGTTTTCTTTGCTCTCGCTTCGTTTGTTGCTCGCTCATATTCGTATCCTCGAACACGACCCATCAGTCAAATTTTAACTTTATGATATAAACTTATTCGCCTGCCATTGGTATGAAATGATCGTTTATTTTTTCACCAAAGTGAAAATTTCAGCCACGGTCTCGATATCAGATGCAAGCTTTCGTCTAATTTTTCATTTCATATTTAATTTCACAACTTCGTCTTGCAGTTTTATAATTCATCATCAGTTTAAATGACGTGCTAATGATGTTCGTGTCTAACTTTTTCATCGCTGCGATTTGTTGTGTACCGTAACTTTTCCCACTATAGTAAACACGCAACGAGAGTTTCAGTTTGAAATTTTCATATTTTTCTTTCATCACTTCTCAAACCCAAAAATAACATTCGCAAAATGCATTGCCCGTTTCAGCTTTTATTACACAATTGAGTCATCTTTTATTTTCAGTTGCCCCGTTCGCTCAAATGAAAGACAATAATTATAAATAGGAGCAGGTGTAAAATGACAGGGTAAAAAATTAGAGCCCTCGTTTCTGCTTTTTGGCGATTGCGTTTCGGCTGTGAGTTTATCGCTACTCCTTCATATTCGTGTCTTCAACTCGAGTTCGAACTTCTCCGATGACGCGACAGTGAATAATTACGACTGCATTCCGGGGCCGTCAATGTGCCCGACGGAGACAGTCAGCCGCTCGCACTGCAGCTTCACCTTTTGCTCATTTGAACCACTTCGTTACGGGGGCTTCTAGGATTTCAATCATCGTGCGAATTGCCTCCGTAAGAGCTCGTATGTGAATCAACAAACAAAACAAAATTTAAAGGTTTCCTCCAACGCCAATTACTACTTCCTCATGCAATTTCATTCATTTTTCTTTCTATTTTCATTTCATTGAAATATTTTTCAATTATAAAAATCAAAGTTCTTTTTAATAGTTAAATTACAAATCTCGTCTGCTCGAATCTGAATTCTAATTTTGCTAATTAGCATTAACAGCTATGAACAATTATATTCATAAGTAATCTACAATTATCAAATCAAACATTCTTATTGTATTTGTTCAATATTGAATTCTATTGATCAAGTAACAAAGGTTGTCTTCCATGTTGAAATATTGAAAAATTGATAATGTTACCACAAGACTGTTTCAATTCAGATTAAGGAGATGCAATAAATCAATTATCCAACCACTCCCTTGATTATGGCTATATGTCTTTATGGAAATAACGTTTATGGATCTCGTTTGGAAATGGAGATTTACAATCTCGAATGAAAAATGTGAAAACTCAAATGGCTCGGATGAAATCGAAGAAAAGAAAGAAAAAGAAGAGCTAATGAAAGTGAGAGAAGAGAAGCTAGCATGATATAATATATCTACAATCTATAATTAATCGGTTCAATTCAGAACATATTTAGCACGATTATTTTTTGTCCGGCTTAGTCCGTGCTTATAATCGGTTCGATACTGAGGTACACGCTCAAAGATATATATTTCTCGGGCGTGTTCTCGGTATTGAAAGAGTCTCGTATCGGATTGCGTTGCGCTATTTCCGCAACGCGATGTAAACTCGGTCTGGAAGGCTGGCTTACTAAAATACTCTTTCGTGCCCAAAGTGATCGGCTTCACTTTGGGTCACGACTCGTAGTTCCAAACTTCTGTTACATTTACAGAACTCATTACTCGTTTCAATACACCTTGCCTGACATTAACGGAAGAAAAAGAAACAAAAGTAAAACTGGTCGCAAAAGTTAGTTGGTAATCACCAGGGGCTGATAACAAGCCTTTTCGTGACATTTTAAATAGTCAACTTTTTGGCTACTAATTGGGTTCATTTAAATACAGTGGTTCATCTGTTAATCAGTAAAACGATCTTGCGCAACATTTTTATAATTTGATTCTGTTGCCTCGCGAAGAAGTAATTATGTTGAGTAGTAATATCGATAGGCATTTCTTCGATATAATTTTCGTAACGTGAAATTTAAGATGTGAAAGATAAGACACAACGGGCAAAGTATTAATTGAGCGCTTCGAAGGCTTCTGGAGCATTCCTTCAGGTGCTTTTCGGAACTTGGCAACTTTTGAATTGAAGACTGTCTTCAGGAGCGACTTCAGTCACCGGAGCTGCCTTCACTTTATTCAACACCAAAATTACCCTCAACCCCGTTTTGCGCGCAAACTTGCCACAAACCATTGTTAGCCGTTTTGTTTTCGAAGAAATTTAAAACCTCGAAACTATTTTCAACTAGTCAAATTTAAAACTTGATTTTATTAATTTCATTATATTTTGTTCAGACTTAAAGTTTTTAAACTTAAAATTTTTTTTAATGATTTAACTTGTCGTATTAAAATAATATATTTGAAATAAAAAAAATAACTTAATGAATATTTTGCAAAATATTTACCTGGAGATTCTGAAGCAGAGTCACTATTTTCCTGGAGCCTGGGACTAGCAGGAGCAGTTTTCAATGACATTGGAGACATGGTAGTTTCCTTCAGGATTCTTCCAGCATCTTTGATTGAATTAGTTGTAGAAGCCGGTGGAGATTTAGAGGACCTCGAATGCGGCGAAGAAGACAAATTGGTGGACAAAGGTGATTTGGAAGCGATCACTTTCGGGCTCAAGTTGCGACTAAGGATGTGACTGCTGTGATGGACAGACGACGAGAAATGATCGAGATTGAGTCCTCTCGTGCAACCACTGTCCACCTTGTCGTATCCGTACCAGCTTAAAAATTCACTCATCGTTGTGGCTGCATACTCCTAAAATAATAGAAATCAATTTTAATTCATGCAATTCATCCAACGATTATTTATTCTAAAATAATTATATTATATTTTTATGATAGTCTACAACTATTGCAATCAATCGATTGAATTCCCGTATCAAATATTTGGTCTGGGAATTGAGAATGGGTGGATACCAGGGTTATCATTTGACTTTTTCATTATAAAATAACAAAGGCAACGAGGGATAATTTTTGTTGGGGCAAAATCGGTCTCCTTATAATGTTTTCTTGGATAACAAGTAACGATATCCAGCGCTTGGCGAACAAAGATGAACGGTCAGTGCAATGAAATAAGATCCAACTTTTATAATACCCTCTGAATAAAAGTAATGAGCCTTGTTAGCTGAAAAATAATTCGAATATCAAGCCGTGTGCCTTGGATATTGATGATTTAATAGGCAAAGTATATTGTGTCTGCTTTCAAATGCTAACAATCTTGTAGTAAACAATCATTTTTTGCTACTTTAATTGTAATTTTATTTTTACAATCATCATTTTACAATTTGTCTTAAACTTAAGTATATAACAAGTTGTAACTTGAATTATGACCAGTTGAATTAATTAATTTTGGTTGTAAAAGTTTGTCAGAATTGATTAGGGCTGATAAAAAAAGAATATATAATGGTGGTATGAAAACAAAAAGAATGATAATACAATTAAAAAAAGTGCAGGTAAAATGTGATATGATGAAAGCTGCATACTGGGATAACGTGCACCATAAGTATATTTCACACGTACGGTATAAGTATTCGTACGTTGAAGATATAGATACTGAGAGTTACCGTGGCGGGCGGATCAATCCATTAGTCGACCAGTTTCAGTTACATCGCACACCAAGCCTTTCTTACCCCCGTTCATTATACGCAAAATCATAATGGCAATGATACAGCTAATACTATTTTTAATTCCATTCTCAATCACTTTTTCAGTAATAAGATAAAAAAAAAGAAGAATCCAAAAAACGTTAAAATCGTGTATTCTTAAATTTGTTGGCAAAAAAGATTATTTTTAATTCAAATTTCCAGATTGAAATTATTTTTAGTCTCGATGGTTTTTTTTTTTACTTTGTGATGTAAATTACAGCAAATCGAGACTTATTTAAAAGAATCAAATAAATCTGTGAAGTTGGTTGTGTGCGTTATCAACACAACAACAAGAGAAATACGAGATCATTTTTGAAATCGGAGAAAAACTGAGCTGTCAGGCCATCCGTTACAATTTCACAAAAGGTTCAATTCCAACTGCAAAATATCGCATTACCATAGGCTTTGGTTCCCGTTCTGTACCAGACTTTGTACATTTAGGGGTAATATTAATTCGAGACTTTTATTCGATAATCATCGTTAATGCATGCTTCTTGATACTCGGATAACAAAAAAATTGTATCTCTTGAACGACTCGATAAGTTTTCGGCCGCTTTTAATTTGTAGTTTGGAAAACGAGTGGAACGATACGATATTTGTACCGACAGGGGAAAAGTTTCGTTTATCGTCCATTAAGCTCTGACAGAGCTTTTAATTTTAAAACAAACAATTCCATTTGTTTGATTGCATGATTAATAATTTATCTGTTAATTATAAAATTGTTTAAATATTTAGAGTGATTGAAAATTATTCACTTGTATTTAACGAGACAGCTACTTTAAACAACATTAAATTTATTTGATATAAAATTGTTTATAAAAATATTGCGTTTCTCATAGTGCACCATCGTTTTGAGTAGCGACTAATGTAAAATTGAATTTATATTGATTGAATGGAGAGTTAACGTTTGATATGATAAATTCTAACAATTATCACCATTGGGATCGATGGGAGCAATACCCAACAAAAAATGGCTCGCGTATTAATTTACATATTTTAAGGCTACGCAATATTATTATGGACCAACTAAAATGCCGGAATAATGTTAAACAGCAACGAGAAAAAAAAAACAGCACAAATATTGTCTCAAATTACTTAGATTATATTGTAAATTAATTTAAGCCATGTTAATTGTGTAAAAGTCTGTAACAAAATATTGACGCATTAATTGCAACGTTAAACATTATGAGTACCAGCGTGCATATACATATCCAATATGTGAACAAACGGATTTAAAATCGACTCATGTTACTTCGGATATATAAAATTACCATATCATATCTTGCATCAATACATGAGCGCATCAATTTGTAAATATGTGTAATAGTGCATTATACTTATACGTGAGCTGGATAATAAATTATTGAATAATCCATACATGCCCATTTTTTAGGAATTATCAACCAAATTTTATCATCTCTCCAACATCAATTTTGTGGTTTAATATTTCATTTAAAAAGGAATTAAAAGGAAACTAAAATACATTTTTCGTAACAACGGGTGCACTTACTGATGCATTTTATTAATTCAAAAAAGCATTTTTTATGCACTTTACTGATTATGAATGAAATATATATATTTCAATGTACATAATATAATTTATATAACGAACCAAATTTTATTTTTGACTATTTGTCGCTACATTATCACGCCGTATTTATCAGCTCATACGTACGTTTGTATAATGCACTTTTTTTTCATATAAAACTGCAGTATGTGTGTATGCGCTAGAAATCTGACACCCCCCTCTATCGGCACTGTCATAGGATCTCTCATTCATTATACGCGCGACACCTTTGGCGTGCAAGAGGAGCCTTTCGAAGCAGCTAATGCTATTGTCCCGCGAATAACTCCTGGAACATCGCGATTTTCGTTGCCTGCCATGTGTGATGCACGGTCGCGATAAATTATGCCCTGTGCTAGACTGGATTTATGTTACTCACCTTTATAAATCTATATAAAAATTATATAACATTATTATGATTTGTTATTAAATATCGAATTCAATTTTGGAAAATTAAAAAACGTATCAAATGTCAAGTTTAATCAGAAATTTAAATTATTTCTCATAAATTTGTTGAATATGTATAGAAAAAATTATTTGAAAATTAATCATTTCAATGAGTTATTTCAAAATAATACAATTTTTGTTGTACAAAATTTTAAACAAAATAAAAAATTAAAAGAAACCAAGAAATTTGTAATCAGAGTGAAAAATAAACGAGTAATTTTTCTTGAATTTGTAGTCGATTCTTTGTTTGACATGTTGGATTGTAAATGTTTGTTTGTGCGTATTCAGGTTGATTGCCTTATACATGTATGTACATTTTATGATTCTGGTCGTGACGTCAGTGACTAACGCGGCATGCAAGGTGGTCAAAGTATTGAGTTTCTTCATTGCACGAGCAACAAAGTTCTATATACGTAATTCTATACATACAATTACAGTTACACTTATGTTATCACATGTAAGCGAATGTGAATATGTGTACAGAGCCAAGTATCTTAGTAATCTGCACAGATAGTCTGAAGATCAGCCGAGCACGAAAATATAATATCAGCCAAACTTACGGAAACAAAAAACCCCTCTTGTCTTAAATTGATAAAAGTTTTTTTTTTTTTTTTTTTTTTTTTCAAGAGGACGAAAAAAAAGATAACTGATTTTCCAGAAAATAATTTTTGTGAACAAGTTTTTTTAATTATTCGTCGGAGGGTCTGTTTAAAAGAAAATTTGCATCGCTTTCGACTGATTATTTGATCTTGTAAATTGCGAAACGAAAGTTTGATGATATGATAAGATTTTTTTTTGCCAGTCGAAAGCTTAAAGCGGGTGTAAAGCGCCATAAACAACGATCTGGTGGTCGATTTGTGGTGCATTCGGTGCAGGGTTATTGCTTTTGTCTGACTAATTCAGTGTTGCAGCGTCGGTTAATGGAGTAACGAGGCACAACTGCATTTAAAGGTAAAAGTAATAGTTATTTCTGCGGGGCAGTCCAAGCTGTCTGGCGTGCAGGTGAGCTTTCCCATCGCACGCACGCATACATAATTGGATGCCTCAAATTTTCGTTAATTTCGACCGCGAATCTAACTGTTGGCTGCCAACAAGCGATTCCCCGATATCCGACCAACTTAAACTTGGATCTTATTTCACATTGACTTGCAATCAAAAGTGCGCTCCACTGCAGTCTATCTGCCCTGTCGAACATGAGCCACTCTTTATCTCTAAACTCTTATAACAAAATTTCACTTGTTTTAAATTCAATTCCAAAATAAAAGTTGATTCAAGTTTAAATAAAAAATTTTATATATACATTGGAAAACAAATAAAAGTATGAGATTTAATACATTTTTTTATTTTCAAAGTAATTTTTATTGATCTCGTTATTGTTTGAAGATTAGAATCTATTCAAAATATGTTCAACTGTTTGATCCAGCAAGAAAGTTATTGAAATGAGCTTGTTCTAAATCTAAATTATCTTTTGGTTTTACCGGTAGACCAATTAGTTTAATAGTTCAAAAGAGTTAATCTTGAATTGGCTGGGTGCCATTAAACAGTCATGCTCCTCTTTGGTTCCATGCGTCCTTCTTGATGTTACATGTCAATTTGCAATATGAGTTTTCTCAATTCACACCGATATGCCAGGTTTTGAAATATCATAAGTATCTTTTTGTTCATAAACGTTCAAGTTAAACTTAGTCGTACCATTTTTATCGAGTGAACAAGAACACTGTTTTCAATAAATAGAAAGAAAGAGATAGTCATTTTTTAAATTGTGACATTTTTGAAAAATGAATGACACGTATGAGTGAGAATAAGATTGCCAGAGTATCGTTGTGACTGAACTCACAAACGGGAAGATACCTTTACAGAGTCGACATGAAAACTATATTTAAAACAAAGGTTCATGTTCCAAAGCACAATGCCAGCCGCAATGACTCGGTGAAATGTTCAAGTTTACTTTAATGAAAAAAAAAAAAAAAAAAAGTTTACAAAAACAGTTCATCTGATTCGCTCTCCTGATTCAGCGTAAAAAATTAGTAATTGCCAATCAAACTTTGAAAATTTCAATTAAAAATCGGATCTTAAGAATAATAATAATAATAAAATATATATTGAAGTATTAATTTGTAATGAAAAATTTTAATTATAGAGAACAAATTTAAAGAGGACAATGTGATATAAATCAAAACGTTAAGGCCTGAATAGATTAAATTGAAATTGAATGTACGAGAAAAAACGGCGGACCTGATGATTATAATATTAACAGATAGTAAAATAGCACTGTCAATAATGTTGCCTACGAGTATTGTGATTTGCGAAACCTTATATAATTCAAAGCGTTGCAAATATCAAATAATTAGGACAGCGGTTGATTACAATACGAGCATTCATTTATACTTACCCCACCCAGTTCATTTATTATTATAATCAAAATGATTGTTACTAATTCTAATTACAAATTGTATAGATTATCAGTTGGTGTTCAAACCCGTTCGAATCATGTTTCAAGCTATTTTATTATCACGCGATTTTATTTTCATGTGTTCAATGCCGTTAGATGTAATTCAATATAAAAATGTTGTATTCAATTTTCATTAGTAAGGAAGGCCAGACAAAAATCATTTAATATTTTCAAATAAAAGCACTCTAACCCAATTATTATTCCACGATCTAAATTAACTAAAAAAATTGTTTCAAAAATAATTGTAGAATGTTTTCAAAATTCACAGTGAAATTTTAAATTTTATTAATTTTGGATGGAAAAAAAATGTGTAAAATGTTGAACAAGTTTGTAAAACGAGGCCCTTTTCGTCTTGCAATCGCTGTTATAAATTTAGCAACCGAATTAAATTTAATACCCGAACGATAAAAGTCGGAGTTGAAACAGCGAAAGTTTTCACAGCCAAAAAGCGTGTGTTCGCCGCAGCAACTCTGAAACGTAGAAATTCGAGCCGGGCATTAATCATATGTAAATGATGAGTTTGCACCTGATTCGTACAATTCGTTGGACAGTTCTAGGATCGAATTGTTATATTTGTTTTATATTTGTGGGATTTTTATAGTCTTTTATAGGTAAGGAATATACACGTGCTCGGACGACGGATACTTGGTTCTGGCGTACTCCTGGCGCACGAAGATGAGAAGCCAGTATAGAGAAGAAGCAGGGGGTTCTCGTATTACTATCCTTCGCCTGATTTATTCGGAATCATAATAGGCTGCAACACGACACCGACGGCTCGTCTCTCATCATTATACCTTTTGCCTTGTGTGCTCACCTGAACGTGCTCGGTTTCTTCGCCATGTCCGGGAAAAAATTCCAACTACCGGTTATCGGTTCCACTTATCTTCCACCTCATCAGCGTCAAATCTTTGATCATGTAACTGACCTTCTTCCCTTCTTTCTTACTCTATTTTTTGTCTTTCTTTTTGACTCCCGATTGTGATTTCTCAACCCGTTTGACCCTAGGTTATTAAATTTTAAAAAAGTTCAAACAATTTTCATTCTAATTTCTTTTTTTTTTTTTTTTTTTTTTTAAAGTTATTCTAAAATAAAAGAAATTAGCATGACTGGCATATATTTATTAGAGTTGAGAAGTGTGGGAAAATGAAATCATCAAAGTGAATGAAAGTTTTTTCATTCATTTTTTAATACCTTTTTTTAACATCGTTACTTTTACACGTTTTTGTTTCATTTGGATTTCCGCTATTTGTTTGATTTTTTATTTGGCACGTTTCCGACACATTTCCGGAAACAATAAATCAATATAAATTCAATTACTAAATTACGAATTATTGAATAAAAATTTTGTTATAATTTTTCATGCTTTTTTTTTGTTAGGAATGTGTAAAGAAGCAAAATTAATTTGTTAGAAAATTGAATTATGGATTACATTTATCATTTTTATCGTTTCACTTCAATAGTTTTAAAAATATAATTCAATCAATTTTTCGGTTATCAAACTGGTCGACTTTTCATCTATAAATCAAACTCGAACTCCTTAATTCCGATGCATGAACGTACTCAAGGTTAAACTTACAAAAGTTGAGGCTGCGAATTTATTTATAAACCCACTAAAATAGAAATGTAAAAAGTCGACAAAACTCGGAATACTCACAACCTGTATCAAAAACAGAAAAAAAACTCACAACTCATCTGAAGCTCAGAAATTTACATCTCGTTAAACCTGGATACTTTGTAATTATAAAGAAACAATTTTTCCATACCTTAATTTCATCGTCTGGTAATTCTTTTTTGATTTTCATCATCGGCGATCTGTTGTCTTTTTGAAGCTCGCCTTGGTCCGGCGATGCCGAGTGGATTTTCGCGCTCCGTTTGCGAAAATTAGTCCGCAGAATTGGTGCTTGCGTTCGGCCACTCATCGCACAATTTCACTATCAATGCACTTTATTTTTTCATTCACTATTTCTTACAACTCTGATGATATTCCCTCGATCAGCGCATTTGGAAAGGCCAGTTTTTAAAAATTTTCCTCGATTAGTGTTTCATTTTGTTTTATTTTTCCTCTAAAATCAAATTGAGTAGATTGGTCGAAAAGTTTGATACAAGTCGGACAAAAGATGAGCTATCAAAAACGCGACGATCCGAGTTTGGCGACGATAAACGAGAAAAGTAAAAGAGAAGGACGGGGTGCGAGCACGAGGACGCGGGAAAGTGATGAGCGCAAAAATAGATTCACCTAGCCGCGTGAGCCGCTCGCCTGCGCAGTCACGGCGGACAGGCGGATCTTCGCGTATGAGAGACAAACGCGCGTATATGTTTGTGTTAGCAAAATGTTTTGCCGGCGCGCATTCGAAATACGCGCGCGGCTGAATCGGCGACCTCTTCCGGCGCATTTAAAACAACTCGTACTGATTTTTACACGATACAAATTTCATACTCGCAGGATACAATGTATTTGTTCTTATAAATAATTCGACTGCGTTCAAGAACATTGTGTTTTATTGGAAAAAAATATTATAATAATTTGGAAATAGTTAATGCGACTACAAATGTAAGACAAAAAGCATCACCGTTCATCGTGTAGAAGTAACTTAGATACCGGTTGGTCATTATTTGTAAAATGTACGCATTTATTGTCTATAGTTGAAAACGAAAACGAGTGAGAAAAAAACTTGGTTCAATACGTCAATCATTATTACTTTTGGCACAAAGTTTTGATTATGATTGTCAAGTTTTTTTTTCTTAATGATAAAAATCCCTCGAAAAATCCAGTTTGAGAAATATGAAAACACCCTGGGTGAAGCAAATGAAGTCTTACAACGAGCGCAGTAAAAAAATGAACAAAATGATATATTGTTTTTGTCTAATGTCAAATATTGTAAAAACTACACCAATTTTGTTAAGTTAAGGCTTACGAGTGGCCGATAAGTGGCTCGCAATTAAAAAATAAGTAGAAAGAAAGAACAAAAAAGTCTACGGGAGAAAACAAACGGCAATCAAAAGTAAATCTCACTTCTACTTTATTCGAAATAGTCGCGATGAACAATACGTTTGATTACCGATTTCAGTGGTTGAAATTGGCGCCGCCAACCGATAAGTCAAAATTCGTAATAATCTTATTTATTTTTTCATTTTATTCAAATCGCACGTTGATCGCAGATATCTCGTGGACTGACGACAACAACGAAAATTCACTCTCATCACGGCTAAATACACACAATTGCGATCTACAGTTACATCATTGATATCGCTCAGATTCTGATTATTATTATTTCCCCGATTGACGCAATTGCACTCAAATACATTTTTAAATTCGAGTCGATGACAGCAAACATAAAATGAAATTGAGAATAAAGAAAAGGAAATAAAAATCAAAGGGGAAAGTCAAGGATCGATTTAACGATATTACATAGATATACATAATAAAATGGACAAAAGAAGAAAGAAAAAAGAAAATTTTTCATCATTTTTCCACCTCGGTATGGTAACAAAATGGTGAATCGTGCGTGCTGGTTGACACGCAGTGCTACAATCTCTGTTGGCACGAAACCCAGGGAAGAACCAAACAATTTTGTCAGCTCAGCCAAAGATGCTGCACTTAATCAAACTCGAACATGTTTCTTGGTTTAAGCTTGCAAATGCTCGTACGTTTAGTTTTAATAATCGACTATATCATATACGAATACTTTGAACATGACATAAGTTAACCCGACGTAGAGGCCGCAAAGTTGAGTCTAACAGACAAAAGTCGCGGGGGTTTAAAAAAATACAAAATCTCGCGATTGTGAGAAATTGCACGCCATCTGCTGCTACGTCGGGCTACCGGCAGGTGTGTAATTGTGACGATAAAGTAACAAATGTATATGCAGAAGTGAGAATCTATATGAGATTTTTTCTGGTTTTGGTTTTAATCCTTTTTTTTTCTTGTTAATATTAATTAATTATTTTTGTTTGTTACGCCTATTATATGTCTAAACTCGAATATGCATTAGAATGAAAGCTAGTTATTTGTAAAAAACGTATTCAAGACATATTGCGTCTCACTGTTACGTGCTACGCCTATTCACACGTTTCTTTGTATTTATTATTATTTTTTTTTTTTTTTCATTACATATCTTACTCTGTTAATTGCGACATAGAAAAGGGAAAAGCCCTTGCTATATTTCATAAGTATAAAATACCTTGAACTCGTGTTGCGTGTCCTGTTACTTTGACATCGACGAATGAAAATTACAAGATATTGACAAATGAATACAAAGTTACAGGGCAGAGAGATATAAAAGAGAATAGAGAAACAACTCGGCGTTCCTTTTTTTACATCCACTACGAGCTGTATTTCGCGATAAGACAATGAGTCGACTTTGAAAAAAATAAACAAAACAATATTGACACATATAAAATCAAAGTAGACAGAAGTGGAGAAAATTGTCTAATCCTTCCGTGCTTGATTTACCCCAGTTTGAATCTTAATCAAGTATTGTGTCACGCAAAGTGGAAAAATTGTTGTCCAATTCCCCTTGCTTCACTTATATCGCATAAAACACGCAAAATCTTAATTATTTATTTATGTTTACATTACATTTGTATTTGCTTTGCCGTTTCTTTTTTTTATCTTCAAAGTTTGTTTAATCTGTATTTGTATTCTTACAGCGACGAGGATTCGTCACGTCTACGACATAGCTATAGTGCTTTTTTTCTTGCTTGTATCTGCAATAAATGCGCTGATTTGTTTTGAATTCCATTTTAGTCATCGAATTTAATTACCACCGGTCCAGTAGCTGGGACTGTAGTTCGGCTTCGACTGAGCTTTATTTTGAGAACTCGAGTTAGATCGTTGACCTGTGCTGCTACCGCCATCTTGATGCAACGGCTGCTGCAAGTGATGCGGCATTGTCGGAATAAACAAATGAGGAGTGCCGTAACCACTCGGAATACCTGCATTCTGACTGCCACTTAGGCCAAACGGTGGCGGTGTCGCTGAGTGAAAAGTCTGCTTATCGTATGACTGCAAAAAGGAAAATTATCAGGTCATCAGTCACCATCTCACAGTTTTCCATACCACTTTTATATTTGTATCCTTACATTTACTTTGTTGATGGCCACATGACTTTTGGCGTACATGTTTGCACTGATGTCTGCGGCAGATGAACCAGCTGTGTTTGTGTTCCCTGTGGAAGTACCAGTCTTACCAGATTGAGTGCCCGTGTAACCGCTTCCAGCACCTTTGTATTCAGCAGTTGGTCCTCCGCTAGCTAACGTGTCATAATTTGCACCACTTCCGTAGCCCGAGCCGTAACTCCCTGGTTTTGCACTGTAACCTCCGCTACTCGTCCCGGCATTTCCAGCTGTTGCAATTGGCTGAAAAACAGTTTATTAGTTAGTAAACCATTCAAATTATCAACGATACATTTTATTTAAACAATTTTTTTTGTCTCTTTCGTTTTTATAATTTTGTCGATAAAATTGTACTTACTGGATAAAGTGCAGGTGTCCCATATTGGAAGCTACCAGCAGGCATAATATTTGCTCCATAAGTAAAATATGCATATCCAGGTGGAATTGGATTCATCATCGGTTGCTGATGTTGCGTAGCAGTCTACATTTTACATGAAATAGATTAAAATTGGTTTGCCAGAGACATCTTATTATTACTAATATTGCTATCAGTTTTAAAACAATCTTAATTTTATCACAAATGGCAGGGAAATATTTTATAACTAAATAATTTTATAATTTATGTCGCTTTTCACTTGAGTCATTTAGTGTAGCTCTATTTATTCGATTGTCGGATTGTTTGAATGAAAATAATAAATTGAATGATCATAAAACTCAGCATGTTTAGGACTAAATGAGCAATTTTTAATTTGTGACACTCATCCCCTCGTTTTCAATGTCAAAGCCACTCTCTCGGTCTCTCTTCTTCTTAAAGAGTAATCAATTAATTAAAAAGAACAAAAAGATAAGATAAAATAATAAAATAATTTGACATTTACACTGTGTGTTAATCAAAATTAGCGGGATCAAAAAGAACACGACTCTATCAAAACATGTACTAAAAGAATTGAACTGAAATCCAACACAAGGTTTTAGAAGTTAAACAAAAAATTTGTTCGAAAAACAATGACAAAGTTGAAGTTAGATATTGCGAACAAATGTAATTTGATTTGTCAGATTGAAAGCAGCATTACAACATTTTTAGTTCCCATGTGTTTCAATTACCATGCAATCATTTGAAAATCCCACGTTTTTAAACACTCGTGAAAAACTCTCTTGCATGCTTCTTTATTATTCAATTATTTTATTATCTTGTGAACTATTTTAATGATTCTAAAACCATTATCATCTAATGGTGATAAAAAAACTCTTTTTTTATTTTTCAAGATAATCGGAACCAATATTTTTCAATTCAATGAAATTGATCTGGAAAAGCATGCAAAAAGTTGATTCATTTTTGCATAGATAATTTTTTTCTCTTTTTTATATCACGTACTTTGCAAGATATTAAATTAAAATTTTAAATTCACAATTAATGAAATTCCTTTTTCGAAAAGCAACTGATGATAAACGATTAAATTAAGAAACAACATATTGGCGCAGTTGGAAAAGAAATAATGGTCTGAGAGAAAAAAAGTGAGAAGCAACGAGAATGTGACTATGTGGAGTTTGTTGATAATGAATTTATTTTGGTGGAAGATAAAACTGACCTGCTGAGACATGGTTGACGGAACTGGCGATGCATTGCTGTCGTTTCTGGCAAACCTCGCGTCGTTAATACTGGTATAAGCCCCTTGGACACCTTGAACGCCTTGAACACCCTGCACACCGGACAATGCGTCCCCTCGATTACCGCCAAGACTGGTTGCAGGACCCGTCGTCTGATAGCCCAGTGCCGCGTCATAGTAACCAGTAGTTGGCTGCAGGTTAGTCAGGGAGGCCAAACACAAAACTACATGCATACACTGTGTACTCCAAATACGAAGAGACTAACTAATGTCTAACACCTAGGCGAACCAATTTAGGAAGGACGACGAGCGATTTCTCTTGTTTTTTCTTTTCTTATTCTTATATTGGAGTTGAACTTTTAAATTATCAATTTTTTAAATGATGACATTCAAAAAAGCAAAAGAAGATAGAATGAGAAAATCAACAAATCCAAATGAATAAGATTAGGTAAAAAAAAAACTAATAAAAAGATGTAAACATTTCTTTGCATAAATAAATTAATCAACTCGAACCTTGGCATTAAAATGTAATGATAATTATTGAAACTTATCTTTAGAAATTAAGAAAATTAATGAAAAAGTATGTGAATTATTAATTAAAGATTTAAATTGATGAGAAAAGACAATGAAAAGGATTGAAAAATTTTAATGCGAAGCCAAAATAATGATTAAAAATGTTATTTTTCAATAACTAATCGCTCATCCCGTCCACAAAATGCAGCTTTTTCTATGATCATTCAATAATTTTTTGAAGCAATGTTATACTTAGTCTCAATTCATAAATTTAACCGGAAATGTAAATCAGATCCCCCCAAAACTGATGGTCATATTTTTCTAACCCAATCAATTAGAAAAAAAAATTACACATTGTTATTTTCAAAGAATAATATCGTTTAGCAAAAAACATTGCTTGAAAAAAAAACAGTAAATAGAAGTAAAAGAGACATAAGTATCTACAAAAATATGACTATGTCCATTTAAAGGTTGTCTATATTCAACTAAACTAATATACCAATTTCATTTCAGTAACATCCGAGAGATCTTATATTACACGATGAACGACATTCACAACTGCTCATCGAACAATATTTCTAATAATTGTTAAAACTGTCATTCTGAGCAATAAAAAATCATTCTTAATCATTTCCAGTCAACTCTTCAAAATTACTGTTTCAATCATAAAGGAAAGATTCGAATGAAATATTCATTTTCTTAACAAAATTCAAGTATAAGAGAAGAATTGACTGAATATTTATATACAACATTCGAACGTTCTAATATCTAATAGAATCATAGAGTGAACCGAAAAGTTGAAATCCCAAGTGGTACTTTTCGAGCAGCTACCAAGCAATAGTGATTTTGTCATTCATTTATAGAAAATAGTCATTGGCCATCTAGAGTAACCGGAAGATCAAAATGTTTCGATTAGAAACTATCTTTCTGTTATCATTCAGGTCTTATTATTCCAATCGAGACACTCTGCTCTGCGAAAGATACTTGCATGCTCTAATACACAAAATCAGAACGAACATTTTTCAACCCACGTAAGACGTAAAACTGTTCAAATGAAACAAACTCAGAAAGGACAATGAAAATGATGGTTACTCTTTTTGTGCCGCAGACATGCGCTGATTAACGAATATATCTACGATGGAGATGTGTACATATCTATAAGAATAGGATAAACAAAATATATACATCCAATACTGTCACTGACCATGTGTGGTATTCTCTGTTGCATGAGTTGCAGATCCTCGTAACTGTACACAGTCTGTTGGAAGTACGGTGGCAAGCCCTGGCCCATGATGTACTGCTGGGTCATCATCGGCGTCATGTTGCTCGCAGCACCGCTACCAGTAATGTTTCCAGTTCCACCACTTCCAGTCACCGCGCCACTCGCAGTTTTTGGCACAGCTAAAAAGTTTGACATTATTTGTTTTTATATTAACATCTATTTTATTTTTGCTCAATTGAATTTTCCCTTACCATTAGAACTAGTCACTTTAGTCTGTGAACTATTGACTGACGCTGAAGAAAGTCCAAGCGTGGGAGCAGAAGTCGTGGCCAAGGAATTGCTTGATGTAGTCGTACTGTTCTCGTACTGAGAATCTTTATTTGTACTACTATTCAGTTTGTGGTTATGAGATCCAGACTGCGATGGGGCACTGTATGCGTACGGTGTTGCATAAACCTTGAATAAAATACAACTGATTAATATCGACTTGCTTGGATTACTAAAACTAGCAAAAAAAGGCATCTTACCGATTGCGTTGCACTTTGATAGACACCAGAACCTTGAGTGATAGGTGACGTGAACGTTGTATTGGACGGCTGATAAGCTTGGGGTGTTGATTGAAACGAGGACGACGATTGGTATCCCGTGGTTTGGTAGCCGGAATTACTGTTGGAAACCGTGTTGGTGGCTGACGACTGGGTTTGGTACTGAGATGTCGTAGTTGGTGCATAAGCTCCAGATTGGTACGCCTTTTTGAAATCAGAATGAAACTACATTAACGAAAATTATCATCTTTGACTACACAGTTTTATCAGTTAGTTTGTACAAATTAAATTATAATTTATCTAGTAGAAGAACTGCTTATTTCATTCATAATATACCCACAGCTGGTAAACACTATAAAAATATCATGATGCTATTATTATTTTTTCTTTTCAATTACAATTTTAGAAACTTATGTCAGAATCGCGATGATTTTTATAATTCAAGTATTATAATATCTTGTGGGTTCGTGCGGGAGCTAATGCTTGCCTGAGAGACTGATGCAGTCGCAGAGTAGTTGTTTGCATTTCCAACAGTGACTGACGGGAAGGATGACTGTCCAGACTGGGCACTGCTCGAGTAGACATTGTAGCTGGGTGTCGCGCTCGCTGGTTGGTACGACGATTTCTGCGGCTGGTATATAGTCGAGCCATACACGGACGCGTTACCAGGTGTCACTTGCGTCGAAAAGTCCTGCTTCGAGATGTCCAACGATTGCGTGGCCGAGGCACCTCCACGACTCGAGAATCCACTTTGCGAATTCAACGAGTGTTCGCTTGTTGGCAGATTGTCATTCGACAGCTACAAAGACAAATCATTGAATTAGAATGTATCCAATTAGAAATCGGGACGATATAAAAGATAATTCATCAGTTGAAAAGTACCATTGTATTAGCGTTGTATTGATTGGAGGATGCTTGTGAGGATTCGATGTCCAGGGAATTCGTAGTGGCGGAAGTGTTGACCGCGTTCGAGCTGGAAGAAACTTCTATGCCTGAGATGGCAGCGCTTGAGGAACTATACTTTTCAGTCGTGGTTCCCTCGAGAGAACTGGTATCACTGCCAAAATCTAGCGCACCGAACTGAACATCTAAGAAAGCCATACTGCTATTTACAGCATCGCCAGGCATCTCAACGGCGCTCGCAGGGATCTTCGATGGTGGAGGTACACGCGGCCTTTGCTTAACCTGTCTTTGCGGCTACAAATTTGAAAAAAAGAACAAAAGAAAAAATTAACAATCCAATTTTATCTACGATATACAAATGATAGCTCATCAAATACTTTACCTGACTGGCCGTAGTGGATGCATATCCACTCTGTCCAGAAGCTTTAAGACTCTCGCTGGTCTGCTGAGTGAGTTGGGTAAGATACTGCGTCTGAGCCGCGGTAAGTCCTCCGCTGCTAACAGCGATCGACTGTTGCAGAGTCTGCATGTTAAGCACAGTCGGCATAGTCGGCGGGTTCTGTTGTTGCACCAGCGACTGCTGCTGTTGTTGCTGCTGGATCACCGAGACCTCCGGCATCTTCGGCATCTCTCCGAGGTTCTGCGAGGCTTGCGGATCCTGCATTTTGCCCTCCTCCATTGTCATTGATTCGCTGAAGTTCGTGCTCGGCGTGAAGACCTTGGTTTCCGTCAGCGATCCAGTGTACTCCTCATTGTCCCAATCTTCGGAGGCTTCAAGATTATTCCAAGCTTCTATTACACCCGAGTTGTTTCGAATTCCAGATAATGAATTTAAGTTTTGACTTTTTATTATGTTTATTAGTTGTTAATTTTTGGTTTCTCTGGTTAGTATACAACGAAATAGTACAAAATTTTGACCGCGGACGAGACATGTTGATCGTTGTTTTATTCCAAATCTTACCAGTTTTGGGTTCCTGGATGCTCTGCTGCTGTTCCTCGCTTCCAGCCCAAGTGTCAATCGGCCGATTGAAACTGTGGCTAGAAGACGAAGCCATCTCACCTCGGCTGGCGAAGGTACGCGGACCCACACCGCGTCCACCACCTCGCCCACCGCGCCCAGATCTTCCGGGCCCGCCACGACCTCTTCGGTTTCCTCCAAAGCCGCCGTCTCGAACACTTTCCTCCATGTTCCTCTCGTTCCGTTCATTTTCTTTATTCTCTCGACTACGCCCTGTAAACAAAATTGACAATTTTTAATTTTATGTTCCAACATTTGAAATTAAATATTACGCTGTAACAAAACAAAACTTAAAATTATATTAGTTTATTATCATAATTATCCTAATAACGTCATTGTTTTCAAAATACTCTCTACGTTGGTTCTAAATGAAGAAGATAAATGTATCTTTGGAGTGGAATATAATGTTTAATGAAATGAAGGAATACATGAGAGAACAAAAGAATCATGATGATGAAATTATGAGGTGAAAAAAGTATGACAAAATGGCTGATCTGAGCAGGTTGGCATGAGTGATTGGAAATTAGGAAACATACACCCACGATTGTCATGGTTGGCGCGTCCCCGGTTTCCACGGAGGGAAGCGCGTTGGCCACGTCGGTCTTCCCAGTCGGCGGACTCCTCCTGTCTGCCTGGTTGTTCGGCGTTTTGTTTCGCGCCACTGGGTTGACGAGCCTTCTTCTTTTTAACCTCCCATTCCGCGCAGACCCCCTCGAGGAGGTCGTTAACGGCGCGGTTCAGGTCGCCGTCATTGTCGTGCAGCGCCATCACGACGTCATCCTCGGAGCGACGCGTCATCTCCATCACCTGTTTCACGCGCTCCTTCATCGTCGAATCCTCGCCGCCAGCAGATCGGGTGTCAATTATTTGTGCATTTCGCTGCTCGTTCCTCTGCAAATTATTTTTATTACTTTTTAATTGCACCATTAAGTCTAGCCAAAATAATCCTTTCCTTGAATTAGATGCAAAACAATGAATCATTCGAGTATAAAATTGTTTACTCGTGTTGAAAACAATACATTTGATAAGAAGAACTCAAGTATCAAAGTAAGCATTAAAATTGGAAACTAAAGGTAATTTAAAACTTTTGAAAATAGCAGAGGAGGGGTAACAAAAATAAAAAAGAAAAATTGTACTAACCTGTGATTTATCGTGTTTTGAATCCGAGGACTTGGACTGGTGGTCTGACTTTCCATGCTTGTCTGAATGTTTAGTCTTAGAAGAGCCTCTCCCTCCGGAAGAAACTGCCGTTTTGTTGCCTGAATTCATTTCCAACTAAATGCCAGTCACCTACTTCACACTTATCACACTATATACACTCCCTATGTACAATCTGAAAACAAGAGAAAACACATCTAAGATCATCTCAGAAATGTACAAATGTAAAATGGTATATAGGATCAAGAACAATGCGAAACAAAGAGAAAGATCAAGAGAGAGGGTAAGATTGTGCGAGTGGTTGCGAAAACGTTTGCAGGATGTATGGAAAACGACGCGTTCCATGTGCGCGGGACGACAACAAACCGTGAGAGAAAAAGCAAAAAAGGACGCGACAAAAATTGGCCGGCCGGGGGAGCTCGGGCACGAGCGAGTCCGTCGGCCCCAACGTAGGTTACAAAAAAAGCCCGAGCCGAGTTATTTCAAAATGCGACACGCGAACGGGAAACGGGAAAAAATGGTCAGGCGCACGCGAGTTCGGGCATTTTGCAACACCATGTGCACGGACGCCATTTCTGGAACCACGGAAAGCTTGTCAACTATCGTCGTGCGATGGTAGTCGCGCAACACGGGCCGCGACCAAAAGCCCACGCGTTTACCGTAAACTCACGCTTGTTTCCGCTGCAAATGGCGTCCTCGTGGGACGCGCGTTCTTTCGCCCGCGACAAATACACGATTTTCTCTCTCTTTGCGCCAGGCCGCCAGTAAACCAACGAAAAAAAACAATCAACCTTCCGTACCTTAATAATTCTGTAAAACAAGTCACGTGATCCTAAGCGATCCCCACCACACAATCCAAAACCGCGGCGAGCTGATACAGGTTGAGATGCGTCGAACATGAAAATTCCGGCAAGGTTCCGACGGTGGCGCCACCCGTTAGTTGAACCCTACCTTACCGATTATAAAGTTCGTGTCAATGAAAAGCGATATTTTCCTTTTCTTGTTCAAATTCAAAAAAAACTTCTAAAAATGACCTTGAATTGATTTTTGTTCAATTAAGTTGAATATATTCGATAAAAACTTTCTCAGTAAAATGTGCTGACTTGTTATTTACGTAATGAACGAAAAAATTAAAATTATTCAGAATAATTTGTTAGAACTTTCGTATAACCTCTTGATATGTTTAAATTGTATAATATTTATAAAGGAAATTTCTTAATTTTGTTCATGTTATATTTCAAAGGAGAATGTATTAAAATAATAAACATGTTTGACAACTTTATACATGATTTAATCAAAAAGTATAACCACCACAACTTTACATAATATTTAATATTTGAAAAATTAGTGTACAGTATAGTTTTTGTTTGTAAATTGACAACAAAATTCACAGTTCACAGTTCTGCTTTCATCAGACGTGTGTTGTCGAGTAGTAATATTTTAGTTTTCAATGAACACCTACTGTAATTTGTTGTGTTGCGAATGTAAAAGAGGTACAAACATTTAATAAACATGGGAGGAACGATCCCTGCTTTTCATCCAAGAAATATGAGGCCCTTTAAATTTATCCACTGGATTCCGTGCAAAATTTTTTAATACAAAAATTTCACCACAGTGATAGTACAATCCTTAAATCTTTGCACAGAAACCGGTACAGAATTACCAGGGTGATGTGTTCGTTTTTCAATTTTAATGTCTATCTACATTATCGTGTAAAAGCTAAAAAACCAGCACAATAAAATTTTTTACGAAAAAAAAATCAAATTGAAAACAACATTTCTTCTATTCTTTTCAATTTGAAATTGTATCGAAAATTTTGCCATCGGTTTTTTTTTTCTATAAACATACATAGCAGGAGTCAAATAACGGATTCGCAGTATTTTTTTTTATAACTGTTTCTCTTTTTCACCTTTTGTTACTCTATGTAGAACGATCGAGTGGTCAAACTTTCTCAACTGTTAAAAAAGATGAGTTCACAAGCTTGACATCTACATTTCGTATTGCACAGCGATCGTTACAATTAACAATCCGTTCTACAAAAAACAAATAAAAATACAAAATACAAAAAAGACACCATAGGAATTATAAGTACATGAAATTTCCAAGTGCGTTATCGTAAACCCAAGTAAAGAAATGAAAAAAAAAAAAAAAAAAAAACAAACAAACAAACAAAACAAAATATATTTTACGTTTAACACCAACTTTCAAGTTCTGAGATAACAGAACAAAAATAAAAAAAAAAAAAAAACAAAATACGACATTTTCTTCTTACAAAATGTTATATACGCAATCTGATAATCTTTTTTATTCAGTGTACAAAATGTTTCACGTTTGGCTGCGACTATTGTGCCTGCTGTACCGAGACCATGTTTTGTGTAAGGTTGAGCAACGTTCCGATCACTTTTCGTATGAATTCCGGTATGTTGGGGTTTGTTGCGAATTTGCTCACGGCGTTTCTGAGTTCAAAGAAGACGTTACGTGTGTAGGGGTTTCTCCTCGATGCCAAACGCAGTTTCAAAAACTGATAGTAGACTAGCGGTGTCAATAATCCAGCTCGACCTCTGTAAAAATATTTGGATGAGTTTCTTCTCGAATTTAAAATGTTTAATTGGTGCAACAAAATGTGTCAACTCACGTGAACACGAGAAAAGCTGTAATTGGCAGTATCATAATCTCGCATAATGCACAAAGACGAAGAATCGTCCGGGATTGGAACTCCACTAAGGAAATGGCAAGACGAGCGCCCCACCAGCTGTTTTGACCTAAACACTATTATCAAAAATTGTACGTCAAAATTATTGTCGTCGAATGGAATCAGTCAAGGAATCTTGTTGTCAAAGCCTTATATAACGTTATGACAATCACAAAATTCTAATGATACTCTGCTGAATGATACTCGTTTTACTTACATCTAATAATGTCAGAGAATAACTCGCTGAATGCAACATCGCGAACAAGAAAACTGGAAGGAGAACAACTGTTTTGTTTCGTTAAGGATAATTCATATTTCATCGTATAATTTTTAAATAGTATAATAAACTTTTCCTTCAATCTAATCGTAGATAATTAACTGATGATAATTTAATTACTGATTTGAAATTTCTTATAAGGTATCATTTATCAATAGAATTGATTTGAAATTTCTCGTAAAGTTATCATACTGAGATAATTTTTTTAAGCAATGTTGGCGTTTCGATGTTTGAGGTATTTTCAGTTTCAAAAGGATACTTGTAACTGGCGAAGCGTACAAGAAGATCAAAGTGTAAAATAAATAATGAAATGAATCCTCGATTAGAAGACTTTCCCAGAACTGTCGAGTGAATCGTATCCCGGGTAACCTCTGGTGTAGTCTCAGGGCACTCACTGCCGCACTGCTCATCATCGCTTTGGAATAGGCATTATAGGGATTGCTGAAACACAAAATCGAATGAAATCTATCCGCTGTCAGCTTTCAAATCCTGAACTAGTTTCAAGAGAAAGTTCTTGTTTAATCAAGTTGATCATTTTTTTTTTCTTACCCAAAAATAGGTATGATGTATCCTATGGTAAATATCATAGTGAAAATTCGCATCAACCAGCTTCCAACTTTGATTTTGTTCTCTATTGCATGCTGCTTTAGTGCTCCCCAGCCTTTTTCCACTTGTGCCGATGAGTCTGCAGATCCTGCACTTGTGTGTTCAGACATTTTGCCTATAGAAATAAATTCATACTATTCATTTGAATATCAATTCAAGATTTATGAATTAATGATGATTAATAGTAACATAAATTTCAGCTGATTGTTGCTTGTTTGCGAATCAAGCTGGATTTCAATGTTAAAATAAAAAACAACAAAAAAATAATCAAAAGAAAAAAAAAACAAGTCTCAGACTATAATTTGATGAAATCAATATTTTGAAAATGTATAATATATAATGTATAAATTTATATACCATTAAATATAAATTTGAATGATTTTAGAAACAACTAACCTACTTTTAATTTATTTATTATCCTCCACACAGCGACGAGGGATGTTCAATATAACAATCGAAGGTTATTGATAAACAATGCCTGGTGAATTGTTCAACACTTGGATGTTTAAAAGAATTTCACTTACGATACTACACTACTTATTCAATATTGGTTGAAAAAAATGAGCTCTCCCGTCAAATAGTATACACGCACACATTTATGCACATTGACATGTATCTCCTTTCGCGTCTACTACGTGTACAATTATTATACCCATACGATGCTTGCTTTGCTTCTTTTTCGTTTCTTTAATACTGATGATTAAACACGTCTGGTTTTACTTACCCGTTGAAGATGGCGCTTCTTCTTTTACGTAGAGTCTATAGTTACGATTTCTGCCGAAGTGCAGCGTCAGAAGTTGGCGCGGGAAATTTGAAAAGATCAAAACAAGTACTTTTTTTATGATTTTATGACACATAAGAAAAAAAATATTGGTTTTTAAAGTTTTAAAAATCGTGAATTATGACGATACGATGAATAAAGTATTGGTCGATTGTTAAGGGAAGGAACAAAAGAAGAGTCTTCGTTTTCCTATGCATTTTTATTCGGATATTACAAAAACGACCTTAGCACATTTTTGTTAGACCTCTCGAGATTTTTCATCCTGTGACGTAGACACATTCCCTAATATATCTTTCATGTCGTTGAATGAACTGTCGAATTTGAAGAAAATAAATGCATCCTCATAATTTGTAATGTACGAATAAATAAATAGTTCTATCAAAAAATGCTAACTACATAAATCCTATATTACAGAATGTACCATATAAAAGCGACGATGATTTTTTTTTGCACATTTTGCCATGTAAGAAATGTAAGGAGATGAAACGTCTCAAGAGATCCGGGCAGATATACTACAAAATCTCGGTCGGTTTTCCTTGAGGATGAGGAACTTGCATAAAATACAGACTCCGAATTCATATAATTACGCACGCATCACGCATACACACTACAATCTCTCGCTTTCTTGCTATTGTTTGTGTAATACTCTAGATAAACGAGTTTTAAACGCCGATCAGCACTGTCTTTTTCATCTTTTTGTTCTGTTTAGTTATTATTCTCACTCGCATGCTGCTTTGAATACAAAATACCAGAGTTAGATAATTTCATCATTTCTCAAGGGACGAAAGAAAAGGTTCGCTTGATTCTCACTAAACCCAGCCTGGAATTTATAAATTGTACTGGTTAGTGAATTTTGCATTTTCAGATGGAAAACCCTTACATAGATTTTGGGCTAGGTTCAGTACAAAACGGCGAAACTTTTATCCCCGTCGTGAAGTCAGTTTGACTTACAATTATTTGAAGTGCGCAGTACTTATTTCATAATCATAAATATGGCGAATATATTTATTTCTGACATTGTTTCGTGTAATTTTTATCGAAAGATGGTAAAGTGAATTAGACTGCAAAAATAACTCAAAAAGTTCAGTAGAAATTGTGGTGAATAGAGTGGTCGAAAAATTTGGTTCGTAGGTTGTAACTCTTACTTACCTGGTTCTTCTTTTTTCTATAGTAAAATTTTTTTTGTTCAATACTAAGTCATGCTAGTTTTTATCACATACTGTAAGTGTAACATTTCTTTAAAAGTGCAGTGATTGAAAGTGCATTTAACAACTAATTTAATTCTGATTAAGGTGTTTAGTTTTATTTATTGAGTTTTATTTCTTTCGAGTATTAAAATGCTTTCACTTTTAAATTTTTGCTCACTAATTTATCGAAATCACTTGCAACTTTGAAATTGAATCGATGTAAATTTACATTTTGTAATCTTAAACAATTGGTTTTTATTTACAAAAAGTTCAAGTTATTTTTGCAATCATCATTCAAAATGAAGGTGCAATTAAATTTAATGGTCGGAAATTATTATCACTACTTATCAACGATTTTCGTTAAAGTTACTGAATAACTTGGAGGATCATTTTGTTTACAATTTAAAATCAAATTCGAAATTTATACCGGTGTATTAATTAGAAATTAAGATTTGGAAGCGTATATTTAAATATCACAGTTTTCTTCTACTGCGCATAAATGACATGCAAAACCCAAAACAAACTCAATCAGTTAGACGAACAACAAAGTTTGAACAAAATCAGGTGTGTGAATGGGAACGTATCAGTATCGAGCGAATTTTTCGACAGCGCTGGTCATAAAGAAGCCCGATTTATTCACACGACTGACGTTAAATGAGAAGTCGCGTGAAAGGCTTTTTTCGTCTCTGTTCTCTTTTTATACATTTAAATTACCTAATAATTGTTCAAGATGGTGTCCAATCTAGGAGGGTCGTTTACTTTTTATCCTTATGCATGCTACATGCCAGATAATAGATATACTTTTAGAATTTGGTACTGTTCTGAAGAAATGACAGGTGCCACTCTCGTTTATTTATCATATACAAATTATGTTTTCGCGCGACTTCGACTCCATCTGATACCCGATGAGTGGTGCCACTAACGCCCTTTAAAGTATGAAATGCGTCTCATTTTAAATAATTTATATATAACAAATATAATTATATACATAACAATCTGTCCATTTAAAACAGTATAACATCGTTAAAATTTTCTATATAAATGATATAAAGACATAAAAATTTAACAAACCGAGCAAATGACTCAGGGGGGGGGGGAGGGGGATTTAATTTATTTGTTTAATTTCACGGTACAACGATTATGATTAATTTGCAAAACGAGGAAAGGACGCGAGTTTGAACTAGGTAAAAAGTCTTTATTCGATGGAAAGGGGAGGGCGGGGTTGGTCACGAACATTCAAAATTAGAACACCGTCTCGGCTTTTTTCAAATTGAATATTGTATATTCATTTTTTGTTGTCCCACATCAAGTCGCGTATCTTTCGTGTTTGTTCTTGGAAGCATTGGAAATCTTATTATTGCAGTGTGCAAAATGTGCGAAAATTGTGTAGTTCATACAAAAATTGTTATCTCATAAAAAATTCAAAGTAATACTCTTTATATATAAGTCTTCCCTTTCCAAGTTTTGCTGTCCTACTGCTGTCGAACCAACAGACTTCAATATTTTTGATCTTCATCAAGATACATCTTGCGAATCTAATTCTTATCAATAGTTTTTTCCTTAATTGGAACCTACCTAACTTTACAGTGATCATTATCTAAATATGTGCGAACAATCACGTGTTGAGTGCTCTACAATTTTTCAGTATGTAAACGTAGCAAGGGTGTTGGTGACTTCATCGATACGACCGTTTTCACCTTTCTTTTTTGATTCATTTCTCTTAATACGTAATCAGTTATTCTCCAGCAAAAGAAGTGTGTCCCTGAAAAAAATCCATCGCCATGCATTCGGCATGCAATTGTCTGCATAAAATTTGCAACTAACGTATGTGTCATGCATTATTTATGCATCTATACTGCATGCAAAATGTAAACAGTTTTTCTTTTTCAAGGGATTAGATATGTGCTTGATAATTCGTAACAAATCGATCAAATCGGTTGCCATCAACTAAATCGGGGGGAATTTCTTTCTTTTTTTTTTCTTTTTTAGTTTAATCCTAATCTGATCACAGTATCAAATTTTGTTTTCGCTAAATCGCGAACCGACAGAATCATCGACACCCAAATTGCGCCAATTTAGCATTTGATAGTCGTTACTTACATAAGGTCTATTAATATTTGCATCCATATCAATAGATTTTATATAACTTTTGCTTCATTTGTATTAATTCACAATATTTCAATGAATACGTTATATATGTTCTGTATAAAACTCGTATTTACAAGGTGACTGGTATTCATTTGTAGTAGTATAATTTGCATCGACAGGACCGAATAAATAACTTTCCTGTTATACCGATAAGTTTTCACTATTTAACGATGTATACTAATTTTTCTTTAGTTATCCATTATGTAATACGTAGCTTTGTGCACCCACATTAAAACATAAATCCTACCTGAGGATATAATCGTAATTTGCGAGGCACAACTTTTTTTCCTTACTTTTTTTTGTTTTTGAGAAATCGTCGCTTAACGAATTTATATATCTTCGATACACTTTTTCCTTTCTCACCATTAATCTTATTAATTAATCTTCAACGTAATTAGTTATAATATTTAACCGTGAATTTTGGACACAATTTTGCTCAATGAGATTACTTGTCTCCTCTGATTCGTGATTAAATTACTAATATCGATGTTACTTAACATTCGTTAATTATTCAAAGAGTAACTTTTAACGAAAAAGGCAATTTGACACGGCGATTTCGCAAAATTTGTCTGCCCCTCGCAATGAATTTCAATGTTAACAGAGGCATACATATAATACTATGTCATATAATAATTATGAATATATGTTTATCACAACGATGAAACGCTAGGTTTTTTTTCAATAAATGTGCGCTCCAGACACGTTTCTATAATTTTTTTTGTTTCATTTCCTTGGTTTTTTACAGGTTTGTTATCTTACATTCGCAGTATAAATAAAGGTTCGTTTTATGTAAGATTTTTGTTTTAAAATGTTTAGGTGTTACATTACTAACGGACATTTAACTGGTAATGCAGAGTCTTGCAAATTCAACTACCTATCGTTTCCATTAGGGTTGTGTATAAAACGAAGGAATGAAGATACGCCATTATGTATAAACGTTACGACTTAAACGCAACACACACTTTCGAGTTCTAGGGTCGAAATTGTTTGAATATTTAAGTTGGGCTCACAGCCAGTTACAGACAGGCAGACATGCAGACAGCAGATAGACAGATGAGTTTTCATCGAGTACTCTTTTTGTGAGCTCAACGAGTCAATTTACAAATTTAACTAGCTTGAGGTTAAAAAAGTGAAAATCTTTATGTATTATGGATTATTTTTCTGTTTGATGACAAAGAAAATTTGATATAAACTCAATTTAAACGATGATTTACAATTGAGAAATTGTATTTTGGAATGAAACTGACAAAAAAGGTTGAATAATTAATTGAAAACGTGTTAAGTGGGACGTTATATTTTTGTTCACCTTTAGATATAATTTTTAATTTGGAAAAACAAGTATCAAAATGACAAGTAATTGTAAGAATATGATGATTAAATCAGTCATGTTGTAATTTAGTAATTAACATTCATTCTGTTAAACCGTTGATATAAATTTTAATTGCCACGCGTGTTTTGTTCCGATTTAAGTGAAGTCAACCTTAGTTAAACGCATAATTAAAGTGTATAAAATGAAATACGTCGTGAAAAGTATGCCGGGTTTTATGTGCATTTGTGAGCATTTTGTATTCACACAAATTTACTTTTCATTCTTATTGTTTTCAACAAATTTAGTTCAACCTTTAATTCAATAAATTTTTTGTCTGTGTTGGGTTTTTTCAATAAATGAAAAAAAAAGTATTTTTGTAATTTCTGAATCACGATTATCACTAATTTTATCACATTTTCATTAAATTTTATAAGATTAAAAGAAAGTTATCCAAGACCTAGTTAACTCATTCATAAGCTCATGAATATCCATATCAAATTATTTATTACCAAAAAAGTAAAAATAAGTTGGACGATGACATTGATTAACCAACCCAAAAATTAAAAAGATGGAAAAATTATGATTTCATCTTCACTTTAGATGTATTATTATCCAAACGTTCAGTTTTGAGCAATTGGTTTACTCATTTATAAAACTATACGGAATTCATTTCGAATATTATGTACAAAAAGTGTATATAAGTCTAATTAAATCTCGAACATTTTTAGCAATCGAGTTCTGATATTTATTTAAAAAAAAAACTTGACATTTTGTAAAATTTTTTAATGTTGAATAATTGCGAAATCACTTAAAAATTGAGGAGATATTTGAAAAAAAAAGAAAAACAACTATTACTTTATTTCGTAAATAATTTATTTTGCACTTGGGAAGAAAACCCACATTCAAAAGTACGTTATGTTTTGTAAAAATGGAATAAAGAGTAAGAATATAAATTGTTTATCTTCCTTTTTTTATACGAAACGGTTAGCAATTTTTTAGCACGATCACTTTTTGAAAAGAAAAACTATAGCATTTATTTCTTGGAACATTTTTATCCATCTAACAGATGTTTTTGCCAATTATATTTAATAAAAATTTCATTGTAACTTGTAACATTCCTGATTTTAGAACCTCTAAAATAAAATAATTGTGCATTAATAACATTATAATTAGAATTATATTTATATTCATAAAATATTGCTTCAAATGTTAAAATATATTTACAATTTTTTTTTCTTAAAATAATTTAACTTTAATTTAACAACAGATAGAATTTAAAATAGTATTCAACGAATTCACTCGAAGTAATTATTATAAGAAATAGATTAAAAAATGTATCTGTATACGTAATTATTTCTCTATTGAATCAGCAGAAATGCGTAGAAAAGTATACTCTGAAAACTCGATTGATTATTTTGCCCCGGATGTTCGTTTTTGTCTCTCGTAAAAATAATCAAAGATCAGGGGAAAGATTTCTCATGTTCGTTGATACGCGCTTCATAATGCGCTGTAATTTTTCGAAATATGAATGTAAAATGAAATAAATAAAATATATGCCAGAATTGTTAAACTTATGGTAATGGAATAACAAAAATATTTTTCAAAGGTAAAAAAATGAAACAAATATAACGTTTCAAGATTTTAAAACTTATCATGAAATTCAGCAAACATTTTAACTGTACACGTTTGGGTGACTGTATTTTACGCTACTACTTATTTTATATTAATTATCAGTCTCCAACACTCAATCATGTACATATTTCTAACTGGAGTAGAAATATTGCGCACAAATTATATACAATGTAAATAAAATCTTGCAGAAAAGATGTACATTTTGAAATGATAAGAAGACGTTTGAAGAACAATTCAAGATGTTCTAAAGACGTCTAAAATACGTTTCAAAAAAGTTCACTCTCTCTGCAGGATATTTAAACCGTCTTGAACGCTAGTTCAGAATGAAAAATGAAAAATAACTTAGCAATTCTCTCTAGCACAAGTTTGTTCAGTTTTTCGTTTTAGATACTTGGGTCAAAGTTTTTTTTCTCAACATACCGCATTCATACAAAACAAGGTACAGGCGTAGAAACACCTTTGAAACTTAAACAAATGATCGAACGTCCTTTAATTCGACGTTTCAGCAAACATTCCGAATAAATTGTTATCTCTTAATCGACTATAGCTAAATTGACGTGTTTATACCGATGTCTTTGCGTTAACTGTTTCCGACGTTTTTAATAAACGATTAATTAAAAATATCGAAAACTTTTGGTTTGTTTTTTTTTTTATCGTATAAACTATAATTATCTATTCTGGCACACACAAAAGTTCATAATATAATAATGCGTACCAAGTCTTCCGAACCAGAAAGTTTGGTGATGAAATCACTGTTGAACAAAAATCTTTCTGTAATCGATTTCTTATAACCTGTATATAAACTGGATGAAAAGAATGGGACAACATTCTGGTTACGAGAGATTCCGTACACTTTTATATATTAACAGACTGTGCCAAGTCTTTCGCTAGCAGCTCCTTTTTTGACGATTCGCTTCTTCAGGAGCTGACTTTGACTTGATGAGTTGCACGGGTCAATTAGCGTAATGTCAGTACTAAATTTGCAATTTGTATTGCCGACGTGAGCTTGTTCGATTATTCATTGTTCTGCTACATCTGATAATCAATTGAGCGATTCCTCCCGTCTTTTGTAATACACATGTTCCGCGTGCCGGAAGACTTCTTTCGTGCATCGGTTTAATATTTTGTTTCTTTTATCACGTCGCAATGCTCGAAAGATTGTTCCGTTCACAGCACGATTCAGTGTACCTATATTTCTTCTAAGTTCTCGAGTTGATTTGTCTAGTCGTCAATCACCTTTTGCTTATTTCGCTTCTTCTAGTAGCACTAGGTCGTCGGCAACAACGTCACTTATGTGTAGATAAATTATCCAGTACATTAAATTAAAGCAAACGAAGCATACTGGAAACACGATGCGGGAATATTTATCGATATCCGACGGTGTAATACCTGTAACGAAAGGAAGTCATTTATGAAAAGTGCTTTTTTTTATTAGCTTTAACTTTGTTCGAGATAACTTTATTAACTTTGTTAACTTTGTTTTTTGTCGAAGTTTCAATAAAATAGGAAATTAATAAAATTATTTGATGTAAAATAAATATAATACACAACTGCGATCATGATAATAAATACATTGTCAAGTCAGCAGCTTTATATTCAATATTTTTCATGTCCAAAATTATATTTTACATGTACACGCTGACAAATAAACAGTAATTTAAATAACGATCATTAACTTGTCCCCGACGTGTAACAGACGCTTTGTCACAAAAAATTACATTCCATAAAAAAATGATTGTTCTCGTTTACTCAGGGTGAGTCATTTTTTCTCCCGAGACAAAGATTAATTTGCTTGCGCTCGTTTACCAGGACGAGAATGTGGCGATGAAAAATAATTACCGTATAATTTGCTAATATCTTTCCCCGGATGTATGAGGTGTTGAGGCGGAGGAACAGCTTCTTCGTCTGCTCTTCCATTTATAGTGTTTTCTAGCGTCCCACCTTTACTATGTGCCTTAGGGTCGTGTACCTTGAACCGCACCTCCTGGACAACACGGAACCACTTACAAGAGACACGGCAGTTCGTCCAGGACAGTCCTTAATGGACTGACCTTTACACTATCGCAACCATGTTCATTTTCAAGAAGATTTAATTCGGAAAAGATAAACTACAATTTCAAACTACTCTGAAACGAGTTTGACATTTCATTTTCTATGAATCACAGCATCTTTGACTTTGTTTTTCTTATGAAAAAGTATTATTCATCTTATGTAATACCTTATTTGTAACGAAAATATATCCGTCCGTTAAATCTCCGAGAAAATCATTCATTGTTTAAAACAATTTCACAAAAGCCATCGGATGAAAATTACGCAAAAAATAGGTTATACACTCGGCGATGCTGTGTGTTATTGAAAGAATAATTAAAAGAAACACTTTGATGAAATGAAATTCCTCTCCCATGGTAATTTTAACATATTGGTGAAAACTTTTTCATAACAATTTTAACCTTGTTTAGAGTAGTAATATTATCTTGACAAACTCAATTTTTTTTCAATTAACAGAAAAGAAGAAATTTAATTATTACTTTAGATTATTTTGTTTTCCGGATACGTGATATAGTTTGCGTAACTTTCATACTTACAATTGTTTTATCAAGTATTGATGAGAAATATAGTTTTTAATTATTTTTACTATACTTCTGGTGTGAAATGAAATTTTAATCTCGTATAAATTATAGCTAGCGTTACTCACAGTTTGTTTGGGCGCGTGATCCCCATGATCCCCGGGAATCCCAGGCGGTCCAGGGTTCTCCCTTGCAGCCTTCATACTTTCGGCAATTTTTTGAAACCGGTTTTTCCTCATTTGGATCCTTTTTGCCATGTAACCGACGGTGGCATATTCTGCGGCGAATAAATTTAAATAAATATATTTTGTTAGGTTAGTGCCACTCTTGTGCCTACTACACTTGACATATTTTCATATATTCATATCACGAAAAGACTTGTAAAAAGACAAGTATTTTACAAATCATTTTATTAATTGCGCGATTTTTTTTTTTTTTTTTGATGAATATTGATTGGTCTGACCTTTTATGATGCCAACTAGAAAAATTCTCAGGGCCACCAATTTTACAGGGTTACATGGATTTCTCTGAATTAATAATTGAGAAGATTTTCATATTATGAAATTATAACTCTAATGCATTTGAATAAACGATGACAGTATACACACCGTTGAACCAACGCGATAAAGGAACTTGTGTTTTCGACATATTTAAATTTTAAGAACAAATTAGTTTCATATAATGTTCTACTTAAATTAAAGCGATCTGGTCGAAACATAAGGACGGAATCCAGTTAGTTACTCGAGAATTTGAATTAAACGCCGCGACCAAGGAGATTTACCTACATGTTCTTCTTAATGACAGGATCTGGGGTGTCTCAGGTCAATCCTGTGATAGGCAGCTTTGTCGGTTGCTAGCAGTAGTTTCTCAGGAGTATTATTACTCGAGAGTAATTAGCATGGAATTTATTATTCCAGTCACGTATTTTTGGTGACTCGGACTAAAGTCAATAATTCAACGATATTTTGTTGAATGTGACATAATAATTACTACACTACCATCCATAAACTTCGACTTAATTAATTAAATTTCCTCTTTACAAAATTACAAAATTTATTTTAATCCATTATATGTTATAATTTTATTCAACATTTTTTGTTGTCTCTCCGAGAAACAATCATAATTTAATGCCTAATTATTTTGTTTTTACATAAAATAGTGAGTGTAATTTGTAAGCAATTGTTAATTTTAGATATGTACATAAATACTAACGATGCGATAACAATTGACATGCCCGGTAACTTTGTTCTGAACAATTTATTGTTTTAAACTGACAATTTAACTCATACACGACCTTCTGTTTGGAAGAATTTTTAACCATTTTTTTTTTTTTGTTAAACTTTTATTGCTGACTCGATTCACAATTGATTTTTGAGTTTGTTAAAAAAAAAAAAAAACATTAAGTTACATTAGTTCTTATCTTTAGAATTGAGATACACTAATTCTCCAAAGTATTAAAATAAAAAAAATATATATATATTCAAAAGGGGAAACACTTTATTTAAAAAAAATTTCCAAAACTACTTAAAAAACCTCTATTAAATAGGGTAATTGTTTACTGATCAGACGTGCCAAATCCTTATTAGAAATAAATGCGCCTATAGATGTGTTAAATTTCTGCCATGACAAACCATAATATGTATGGAACTATATGAATTTAATCTACCCCATCCGGAATTATTTTAATAAAATACTTCAACAAACAACAGTATGGTAAAAACAATTTCAATTTGATTTCAAATCATAGAGATCATTGAAATGTACTTTATATAAAGTATAATATAAATATAAAAAAAATGTGCCGATTGTTGAAACTGACATAATATTGCCTTCAAAAATTGTATCCAAAACATATTCCTCTGTAGCATTGATTATCGAATTCTTGAATTTAATGAATATTTGATTGCACATAATTTGATTGCACAGTTTTATCGAACGAGTAAAATAATGTCTATAAACATAAAACTTTGTATATTAAAGTTGAATAAATTAATTGAACTTCTAGAAGTAAATTTAGAACGTTGTATTTAATTCTTGACATTTATTTAATGACAATGGAAATTGTAAAGAGATAAGAAATTGGCACTTTAACGGTGCAATAGAATTTGCTATGCCAACTGAAAATGATATTTAAACAAATGTTTAATAACTGCTTTTTGGCAAAAATAATTATCGTGTGTAATGTGAGTTTAGTTTAATATTGAGAACCTTCATATGAAAATTGATTGTTATCCGTAATATAATATAGTATAAATCCACGAAGAAAAATTGGATGATTGTTATATGTAGAGCGAATTTCGATTAAGAACGTATAAGCAAAATAACATTTTGATTATCTTTCCATTAAAGTGGAGAAATGGAGTTGTAAAAGTTCAAAAGTCAAATCACACCACTAATGGCTTTGAGTAATCAAGTAACACACAATTGACGAAACTTTCATTGGGAATTGATAACGCACAAATCGCCGTTGCACGAGTGTCATACACTTCCAAGAGAAGTGAGTAAATGATGATTAGCAAAAGTTTTAGAGAAAGTTTGCAATAATCCGATGAATTGCGAGAGATAATGGTGTATGTGTCTAGCCGTTATTTCAGAATTAACACAGCTGTCGTCGAGAATCGGCTGACTATATCTTCAGGAGTCGCAAAAGCTCTGTTTCGCACCCGTAATTGAATTGAAAGTTTGAGACGAAAAGACGATAAGAGAGAAAAATACGATATCACAGACAGGGGAGAGGGTGATGGGTAAAAAAAAAAGGGCGGGGTGGTGATGGATGTGCGGTGATGACTGCAAACAAATGCATTATGCTGAATGATCGTGCGAAAAGCTACCATTTGCGCGCTGCAAAGATATGCCGTGGCCACAAAAAGGCGCTTTTTTGCAAGAACTGCTTAGAGTGAAACATTGAGAGTCAAAAATTCAGTGAAAAGTTATGTTTAAGCAGTAAGGCAGCGCCCTCTGAGGCCGCCAGGTGCATCTCAAAGCAACTCCAATGTTGGAATTTTTCACACAATCACCAGCCATAATGTGTCCGATTACATCATACCGCGGAAACAGATAGCGGGCTTCCCGGAGGGATTGACAGCTGATGATTAATTATGAAGGCAAAACAAGGTTGTATGACGTGATGTGTGATAAGATTATGATATGACATGATAGCGCATGTGTACTTACCTAACAATGAGGCAAAAACCATGACGAAACAGGTGCCCAGGTAGACATCGATGGATTTGACGTAGGAGATTTTGGGAAGGGCCGCGTTGGTCGAGGACATAAGGGTTGTCATGGTGAGCACAGTGGTTACTCCGAGGGCGACCCGAGCGGGGGTTGCATTTCGGTTTAGCCAAAAGCTCACCCAGGAGATTATCACGATCAGTCCCGAGGGAATGTAGATCTGGATTAGGTAGTATCCCATCGAACGGACGAACTGGATCTCGCAAGCCAGTCGCGAGTAATTTCCTGCGAAAAAAGAAATTCGTTGTTCCCAATCTTTCTGCAGCCGCAGCTCCCAATGCCCACCTTTTCTCCTTTCTCACCCCAATCTTGAGTTAGTTTCTCCGCCATTAGTTTTATCAATCCCTAACCACTTTTCAACATAATGCTCTGTCTACGTTCATTGACCACATTTTTTAAACCCTAGATCGTCACGTCTGTCCCACCATTTTTACATTTCTTTTCTTTTCTTTTCTTTTAATTTCAAAAACGGATGCGGCTTAAATTGCATGCTTCCTTCGATGACGGCCTTGTCAAAACGGCGTCCCGTTGAATCTTCCAATCCAAACACGATTGCCAATAAATGAATATAAACTTCTGTTTAAAAAACAAGTTTCATGCAATGAAACTTTGGAGCTTACGTCTACGTCTACTGATCAAGAACTACTTTATGCTTGAAACTGTCCTTCCTTGAAACATAAAACATTCGCTCTCGAGGAAAATATCATTGGCTTACAAGATTTTGTTTCAAGCACATTTGTATCTCAACATTTACGTTACATTTATCGCTAACTAAATATAATCTTTGGATCGTCTTTTCCAGCGCATTAAAATTTTCCCCGGAATTGTTTATTGATACTTGTTCATCGAGTGGTTTTTAGCAAAAGATACGTCTCGTTATGGTCATAATACTTTTACGAGTGTTGTTAAACCTCTGAGTAATATAGTAACGAGTATAAATCACGCGGTATTTGATAGTTTTATAAAAGATGAACATCAAAACTTCAGGCAACCAAGAGTCTTAAATTTTATGTGATGTCGACAAATTCTTTTGGACCTTATTTAACATTTTCGTCGGTGAAAAACAATTTTTTTTCTCAGAATTATCATTTTCGTTATTTCGATATCAAATCAATCAATGTATACTGAAGGAAACAAAAAACGCATATAAAAATATGCGTTTTATATTTCCTGCAATGTAGATTGACAGCACAAAGATTGGTTATACTTTTTCTCGAATTGAGCGCGAACGAGAAAAAAAAAAAAAAAAAAAAAAAAAAAAAAAAAAAAAAAAAAAAAAAAAAAAAAAAAAAAAAAAAAAAAAAAAAAAAAAAAAAAAAGAAACAAAAATGAATGATCGCACAAGAAATGTGTAAGCTTTGAGTTAAAAAACGCAACGATTTTCAAAGTGAATCCGTGTGTCATGATTTGATGTAACTGTAATACATTGAGAATAACATGAAATTGCTGAAAATGTTTCGGATGCAATGTTTAATTAATATTTTAAAACTCCACAGGGCAATTGAAAAATAAAAAAAACACACATAATCTAATTAACTAGATTGATTGAATATCCTTTGTGTTTTAACCACTACGACTACAATTGACGTTTAAATTAAACTCAATCAATAATGAAATTTGTAATTAACTCTTCAATCATTTACATTTCAATATTCACGTCTGTTAGTGATTGATAATTACGTTATGTCATTTCACATTATTACATTTGAATAAATAGATTAACACAGACTAATCTGTGACCATCAATAACTTCATTCAAACTTATTTCATCGTTAAAAATGTGTCTTTAAATATTATCGATCCGAATTTCATACTGAACAATGAACGAAAAATTAATAATAATAATAATAATAAACGACATGCAGAAAAAAGTATTATACTAATTGCCTCACCTTGTTTGATGCTTCAAAGCGTCTCATTCCTGTATGAGAGTTTGTTTTAAGTGTATAGCAAACACGTTTAATTCTTTTAAACGCATTTTCAACGTCCAATCATAACTTATCAATGCAATCGACTAGAAAAAATTGGAGAAATAAAATTCTCCGGCATTATCAAACCGTAATAAAGTTCGTTCGCTAGCGTAATTCCGTATACTTTCGTCAAACAAAGTTTTCTTTGTGTGATCCAACTAATTTATTTTTCCATCAAGAAATAAAAATACGATCTAACCAAAAAAAAAAGTAAAACAAAAAAACGAAACAAAAAAAATTTAAAACAAGGTTTCTTACAATGTACTTCGTTTATGTACCACATAAATGGACGTGTTTCAAGTTACTACTTACTTCAAGCTCACTCAAGATAAGGGTAATTAATGACGTAAGTACAAAGATGTTTAATGCTATTTAGCAATAGATTAATGAAAGTTTTATTCGAGGTTAGTCTGATGTAAAACGAGAACGAAATTTATTTCGGAAAAAGTGTAACGCATTTCATGCTTAAAAATATTTGTATGAAGTTGGTTTTCAATTATACGAAAACTGGTCTTGTAAAGTTTTAGCGCATCCTTAAGTAGTCATAGTCTGTGACTAGTCAGACACGAAAGATTATAGAAAAAAAACATGAAATTATTTAATATCAAAATGAGAAAAAAAAATCACGGAAAAAAGGTAATAAGCATTTCCATAAAATGGAATTTCAAGTATAATTTATCGTGGCATTCTAAAATTGTTAACTAAAATAGATTACCATCTTCGTTCGAAGGGTATCTGCAAATTCTGTAAATAATATTCATAATGAAGAATAAAAGAATTTGAAAAACGAAGATAATTTTGAATTTTTAATAAGAGTTTGCTGTATTGTGATAGATGTTTTCTATGTTTGGGATACTTCTAATTAACTAGACACACATGAAAAGTAGCGAATGAATTCTACATTATACAAATACATAGCATTCATAATTCAGTTTGTATGTTAATCTCTTCACTAGACTAGCATCAACCGCATAGGCTGCAGAAGAATTCCAAAAAGGTTCTATGCTAACTTTCGTTTCATGCACCTCAAAAATTTGAAATAGAAATAGCATCACACAATTTAGCTTTACAATTATGTCTACATCTTTGTATCATATTTTGTTGGAACAATGTTGGTTCTAAAAATTTTCGAGCGACAAAAACCATAAAATAGAGAATTTGGTTCGAAAATCGAAAGAAACAAAAAGGCCAATTACGATCAGACAGAACATTATTTCAATTTAGCATTTCAGCTTGGACAGTTTGAATTTTCAAAGTCAGTGAGTTTGTATGAAAATTTATCATAACCTATGCCGTTTGATCAGTGTAAGAACATATTTTACATCGCACTTCGAAATGGATGTACATAACTCAAATAGCGTTTAGTTATGCAGTTAAAGCACATGGCTAATACAGGTCCCGTGCATATTGATAGTTTTTATTTAAGACAAATACGTTACCAGTGGTGAGGCTAATCTCCATGGCACGTTGTCTGTGTCCAAGGACCTTAAATTGGGGCAGTGACACCTCGTTGCTGACCCCAACGCTGTTAGGACCCTCGTTCCACTTGTAGCGGATGTCTCGCATTGTGTATCCGACTGCAAATAAACATACTCCCCTGCGGTTTGTACGTACCTTGTGGAACCCACTTTTTTAAGCAGGCTCCGAGGGGACCTCCACTTACCTTTCACATTCTTACTACAATATTCCCTCTAACTATGCTTTTTTTAACTATGCTGACAATTCGTCTCGGTGATTCAAAATAGTCTTTGGATTGAGTTCGAAATAAAATCATGTTTAAGGATGATGGGAAGAAAAAATGTTAAGAAAAAAGTTATTACTGATATCTGTTGGATATAAAAAATAAATTCATAAATGATGGTAGCAAAATATTTGATGATATTTGATGATAGGACATTGCTTTATGCTGATTGATATTACGAAGCAAAACATTATTCCTCGCTCTCTGTCTTTATTCAACTTTTTCGTTAAAAATATTCAATCGTTATACAATTATTCTCCATTTATTACTTTCTTTCTGATAAACAAACTTTTATTTTGCTTCAATCATTTCTGAATCTGTTTTTCGATATTGATAGTGAATAGACTCATTTTCTTAACATTTTTTTTTAAACATAATAAATTAAGACAAACATTTATCATTGTTGTTCTGGATGTTTTTTGTTTTTTGATTATTTTTTATTTTTAATTTTTTTTTTTTATAGAATGTATTTGATAATCGGAACTTTTCGAAAGAGAGAAACAAAATTACTCTAAACAAAAATGATTAGACAGACGATTTCCTTGATTAAATATTTCAATTTCATATACGAATTTGCAAATGCAAAGTGAAACACTATGCAGATATGAGTTATTCCGCGTCCTTAAATTTTTTCGAGATTACTCCAAATTAAAACTGGCAAATTTCATCTATACATTATGCACTACATAGTCAGTTTTTCATTGTAGTTTCTTCAGACTTTCATCAGATTATGGTCAGACTTTAGCTAGACGTCAACCAAACTTTCTAGACTACTGAAAACAGTTCCAAGTTGTAAAAGATACTGAGAATATTGCTGGGATGCAGTGACGATAACATTTAATTTTATTTTCATTCAATGATTCGACGTGTTTTAGTTCGCACGCCCAAACGAACGCAAATCATGAATCTCATTTTCGCGAGTTTATCAAACTCTATCAACAGGTTATGATCGGGTGCTACAAGATCTCAGATGAACCTTTCAGGTTGCTCATTTGATAAAACTGTTTTTGCAATATCGGGCGACGAAACAGTTCTGTAATGGAAGTGGACTCGAGTCTCAAGTAAGCTAAAGAAAACTTGGCATCTTCCGTCATACACATGGGTATAAAAAGCTATTATTGATATATGTCACATACCCTAAAGGGTTTTTAATCCTGCAAAGTTTTCATCTTTGGACAAGTTCCAGATATTTTACAATAAAGACATAAACACATATCTTAAATAATTGTTGTTTTTCTCAATGAAATCACGCTAAGAGAGGAAAGAAAGATCGATTTTCAATTTCTCAATTTAAAAGAACGTATCATCGCGTATTGTCGTCACAATTATCAAGTACATTCCAGGACTGATTTTCGTTACGGTCATAGGTCCGTGATTATACTAAACATATTTCCTGAGTCAAATTACACTGTTCATGACGGAGAAACGGTAATTGGTGCAACGGTGCGGGAAAGAAGATGCGCTGGTAAAAGAGAAGTTAGTGTTTTCTTTTGTGATTCAGAACGAGAAAGAGAGAGACAGAGAGCGAGAGATAGAGATGTATGTAGGTATGTGGTATTCATAAAGAGGAGGACAATGAACAAGGGATATCTACCTGTAGACAGGTGTATGGTTGTTTCTCGTTGCCTGTGCCCGAGCACGCGAAACTGCGGCAGTTCCACATCGTGTGAGATGCCAACCGATTGATTGCCGTGCTTCCATTTGTACCGAATATCGCGCATTGTGTATCCAACTGTCGGGAAAGAACGAAAACACAAGAAAATCGTTGCTCTAACATACAGACATTGGGGCAAAAAAAAACTCAATAGATGGGGACACATAAGTCAAAGAACAAATCGCTTTTAATTAATAATTTTTGCTTTTTCATTTCAACAAATCATTATCAATTGTGTTAACAATATTTTCATCTCTTTGCGAGTTGCTCTTTTCAGGATTTCAACAACTACTTAAAGAAAAGTTGCTGTTTCAAATAGACTTCAAAATATTTAAATATCGAGAGACAATAAGAAGGAAGGAAAAGCTCAAAGTCGCGATGGATGTTCTACAATGCACGCTTTGCGACTGAAAAGTTCATTATGAATTTAAAGAAGTCTACTTTTATTCACATTTAATGGAAGAATTTTTTTTTCGTTTTTCATAAAAACAAGATTTGTAGTAGAAATGTATAGAGTGAAAGATGAACGCCAAATTCTACGAATCAATAAATTTTAAATAAATTTACTAAGCATATTGAATTTTGATTCGCAAAGCTTTCATAGCTGCTCTCTCAATAAAGTATAATTTTCGAGAAACATAAAGGTTCAACATGCTTTGTAATGGAAACTGTAAGAATTCGTGTGTCTACGATGTTAATTGAACTTTCAGTTATAGAACGAATTGACATTGATTATACGTTCAATCAAAATTTCAATCTAAGTTTTGCGATTTATTCAGGATGAAATTGCAACGATTAAAAGAATAACATTTTGAATTTCATGATGGCACTTGAAAATTTTTGTATGGATGTACTTTGAGGAAAAAAAAGTTGTGCATCATCGTAGATAAACGAATCGCCATTATTTCCTAGCTATGATAACGAGACATGGCATTTAAACTGAAAACTCAAAGTATTACAGATTTTTCAAAGGATTCTTATACAACGTACAGTTTCATAAATGCACTTGAACGACTGGGAATGAATATAAGGTTTTTGAGAAGTGACATTTAATTCAGAATTCGACAAAAGAAGTGCCGTGCTTTCAAGCGGTGAATTCATGCAGAAGTGAATGTAACTATGACTCGAATTGTGGTTTGCAAAATGACAAAAAAATGTTTTTCAAATGCAATTAATTAATTAGAAAAAAAGTTCGTCGACTTAAACAGCACTTATTAAACAAAGGCTTTATTTAAACTATTTGTTTTTTTATTAAAATATATTTTTATTTCAATATTTTTGATTGGCATGGTAAGATTTTTCTCGAGGAGACATTTATCAATTATTAAAAAAAAAAAAAAAAAAAGATAAATACTTTTGTATTGTGTATTTAATCAATTAGGTTCTGTTCTAAGCGTGGTTATGGGATTTCAAGTATTTTACTTTATCAAATTAATTCCACTAAATGTCGAGAAAAGTTGGAACATTTTGAACAAAGATTCAACAGAAGTGCTAAAAATAAAAAAAGTCGGACGTCTGATTTGTTAACGTTTCGTTCGATTCTCTTCGTTTTATCTAAAAGCTCAGAAGTCAAAATTTTAACCATAGGAAAAGAAAGTGGAACAGACTTATAAAAAATCCAAGAGATAAGGTGAGACGAAAAATCTGTTAGAGTTTATTTATAGTTGATGATATTTTAGCTTTATGCGTCTCTGCGGAAATTTCGATTTTTATAGTTCATATGAGAAAAAAAAACGGATCCAGAGTGGACGATAAATAATTGTTATTGAAGATAGAGGAAGCAAAATGAATTTCAATAACGTGAGAGAGATTATTAATACGATGCTTCAAATTTCCATCAAAAAATTATCATCAGGTACACTTTAAAAAAAAAACAATTTTGGATAATCTTTAGTTTTCAGAAGAATGCTAAAATGTTTAGTTTCAGTATGATATACTATCATCCATAAAGAACCGAATCAATATTATTCAAGTTTTTTTTATATCCCACAAAATGAGAATTTCGTTTGATGTTTGATGTTTTATACAAAATGGTCAAACGTTTCTTTGAAAACATTTTTTTTGTGAACGTATAAAAGTAACTGTATGAGTTGGCAGAACATTTTTAGCAAAACTTTCAAAAGATAGTTGACATATTGGCAGATTAATCCCTATAGAAAGGCAAACTATTAGACTTTGCATAATCCTTTGTAATATGATAAGGACCGTCCAATGAAAATTTAAGCGTTTGCTTTGTTTAGTTTTAGAAGCAGATACAATACCTAATAAGATATAACATTTTAACAGGTCCTAACTTTTTTTTTTGACAGTCAATATTCTCTTGCAACTACTGTTAAAACGATATCAATGTAAACGCTTCAAGTTGCATAGGATGATCCTGTTCATTTTTGCTAACATTATGCAAACGTTCATTGTTTGCAATGCTCTGGAGAATCATCTGCCAAATTATCTGCTACTCTGATAAAAATGTCTGTCAAGCTAATATTTATGTCAAAGGAAATGTTTATTTCATTGTTACTTTTTTTCTAACAAATTAAAAATTGCTTGTACAAATGTTTCAGATGAAAGTCTGAGATGAGGTGAGATGAAATTGTACTTTGTTCAATCCTGTCAGTCTACAAAACGAAAAACACATGAACATGAATTTAGCATACATGCACACAAAATCTACGGATCAGTAAAAAATGGATTCGAAAAAATGTTATCTAAATTTAAGTAACATATGCCATGAATACTACTTGTCATGCTTATCAGAAAAAGAAATCTTGAAAAATGGCTTTGTAAATATGAGCAAGCTGTACACTACGAGCAATTTCAGTCACGTTTTTCAGCGGGGTTAACAAACAAACGAAAGACTAACAATTATCAGAATCACTATTCATCTCTAAGAATCAAAAAGATATAAGTATTGTATTTCTCAATTATCGGCTTGTGTGAGTCCGATAAGAGAGAGCTTACGCATGCGCTGGCTAGATGCACAATGCGTCAAATATCGGTCTTGTGACGTTTTTTTTTTGTTATTAATAATCTGAAATTTTGAACACGTTGCGTAGCCTCCGCAGGGCCGGCCGTCCTCGGCCTACGTCCCCGGACACGAGGCTTAGTGTTATGTCGGAGGCCTTCACAGGTTGGTGTCTTATGGCAAATAAAAAAGAAAGTAGGAAGTAAGATTCGAACCGGCAGAATTGCAATCATTTTACATAGCAATTTGTCAGGTCCTGGACAATGCACTTTCCTGCTTTCCAAATAAATAACAAACATTCACAAGTCACGAAGTTGGATGTTTTCCCAATTGCAGGTAAAGCTTCGGGAGAAACAAAATTTTTTGTTTCGCTCGTTGCGTGTCAGAATATTTTACTCCTGCACTTGTGAGTTACCACTTGGGAGATAAAAGGCACGTCTTTTGAAGTTTTTCAGTGAGCGGAAAAAAAAAAGTTTCTCCCTGACATGTGATCCTGTAACTTTACATTGAAATGCACAAGAACAATCCGAGTGCTAGACACATTAAGATATTTTTTTTTTTTTTAGCTCGAAACTCTCCGGCACGGAAACAGAAAAAGATTTATGGTAATGGGCGAGGAAGTTGCATTGTCGCAGCGAAATATTGTATGGTTTAGTGGAGATCCATCGGAGATTGATGTTCACGTGTACTTCGGCACACGCAAGTACAACACATCAAGCTGTTAATGCGTTGAACTTTGTCAATCGAATAAAAAAGCGGCTCTGCAAAATATGATCCCTTGAGATGCAAAGTGAGCTTCATCTTTCACCGGCCTGGTTTTTTCGCCGGTTCGCAATTCAAGTTTATTGCGCATGCGCGGAGGGTTTCGCGTAAATTCACACGACCCAATAAACATTTTACTCTAATGCGAAGGAAACGAGGGAAGGTAAAAAGTGTCGCAGCTGAAAATACTCAGATTTTCTGAAACATATAACAAATGTTTCGAGGGTACTGTGTTACGCATCTTGCCATTTTATTTAAACTCGTTTGTTCTGTAAATGAAAAATTTCGAGGGATATAAAGTCGTATATTCAGCGAAAATCACAGTATGCATCTTGAGGAATTATACTTTACCTTCCCAAATGTTGATGAAGAACAAGTGTAAATAAGTATTGTGTTTTTTCATTCCTTTGAATCACTTTATATCCAACTTATGTAATTTCAATTTATGCCATGTGACTTTTTTTTCATCTTTTGTTGCATTTTATTTCTTTCATTAGATTTCTGAATAAGGGAATGATGGCATGAATTGAAAATTAAAAGCAATGGGTATAGAGAGAGAAAAAAAAATCTATTTCACGTTACGTTGATGTCACTGCAAAACTGTTGACAAAACTTTTGAGCCATCACGCTCAAAAATGCCGCCACAGCAACGCTCACCAGAAGTGTCTTCAAGTGCTCGATATTACGCGCTGAAGTGCCCTGTTTTTCTACGTCATTGCGTTCTACTTTAGATAAGTTGACTTATTCCAAAACCATCATTATTCTTTTCACAGATATAAAATGTTCAAATTTCGTTATCATCTTTCAAAAAAAAAAAAAAAAAAAAAAACAATTCAAATGATCAATCTTGTTTAAAAACATAAAATTATTACTATTCGATTTGATTTTTTCATTATAAAAATTGCTGAGACTCGACAATCTCTGATTTTTGTCATACAAATATTCAATTATAGTCGTTATTGTAGCCCAACATTCTTTTATGCAAATTTTTATATTCACATTCTATCAGTCATCAACGGTTTTTGTTGTGAACTTTTATACATATATTTTTATTCGTTTATAAAGAACTGGTTTGGTCTAAAAATTGAGTCGAAAAAAAAAATGTATAAAAAATTTTTTTAAAAATTGCTTTTACATAGGTATTCAAATCGCATTTTTCGATTAATTGCATTTTTGAAGTTTGAACAAGTTTTCAGATGCTTGTTTGTACACTGCTGAGTAATTTTTGAAATTGCTATAAACGTTTGGTATAAAACAATTGGTCAGCAGCCAGCGATCGATGGTCAACACGTTGGGATACACCTCAGCTCATTCCCTAGTGTCTACTAGGCTGCAACTCTTCGCTTGGATAAACACTCGGCACAGGAGAGGTGTTTCCTGTTCGTATGTGACTTTGAACGTTTCCTATACCGGATTCGACTCCTGTTTAATACCAATTCCGACCAAACAGCTAATTTACTACTACTTGAACCATAAACGTTCCCTGCTTCATCATTCTTGCATTTTTATTTTTAACTGCTGATTAAATGCAACCAGTCGAGCATTACTCTGCATTCAGTGCGCTCGAAACATTCTAGTTCAAAACAAATTAGCAATTTTGTTTTTCTTTCAAACAGTATAAATGATAAGAGCAAAATTAAAGACAAGAGATTGGTATCGTTTATTTAAATATAATTGGATATTTGTATGATAATGAAGACATTGCATTACGGTATCGCGATTCAGTGGCAGCGATGTCGTGTGATTACGAACAAGCTTGTTAGGTGCTTTTTGGCTGCACACTGTGCTCAAGTACAATTGTTTTAACATAACAGAAAATAGTTTGGATAGAGGAAAATAAAGTTGTTTTTTTCAAAGTCAGTGGAATAAAGAGAAATGAAAGGTCCATAAAAGGTGAGAAAAATACTATAAAATAAGTGAAAAAAACAAACAAAAAAAAAATAAACGTCAGGAGAAACATATTTAACCTGGGGGGAGAAAGAAAGAGACTAAAGGAAAGAACATTTTTTCCAAGTGAATGAATCCGAAAGAAAATAAAACGTTTGAGGAATGTCAATGTATATAATATTCACGTAGAGTGTTGTCTCATTGACTTCAAAAGCAATTGAAAAAACTCGCTCACAAAACTGTTACGAGTTAGCTGGCGTCTTTCAATTGATCACTCATTCATGTCTTGGTGCTGTTTTTCATGAGCGTTCAAAAAAATTCGCAAGTTTATGTTTTGATTTTTTTGAAATCATGAAAGGCCGCGGCTGAAAACACGGTTTGTTATGCGACAGTAGAATACATATTTCGTGACGAAAATGTGGCGAGTCTGACTTTATCTTAGTTGTACTACTTACAGCTTTCAATCTCGATGTGACAAAGCTGTCGGTCCATTGGAAAATACTGCAAGTTCATAGGGCAGGATGCCGTGATAGTCAGACTGAAAGAAGCAAAATTTTTAATTAAAAACTTATCATTTGTTACCTCACCAATTGTTATTGACTGCGATAAAGTTAAAAAATGGTCAGAATGGGTTAATGGAATTGTCACTTGTCAGACACTTTGTATAACTTCGATGTTGCTATGGAAATTTCGTGTTTCAGATGTTTCGTTGCCAGAGCGGATATTTATAGTTTGTATACCGCAAACGTCTCTGTTAGTCCCACGAGTATCGTGGTCGAATGTTCTCACTTGGCTCGAACCGCAGATGTATGGGGTTTACAGACACTCGTCCAAGGAATTCGGCCAAACCGTACCGAGCGAACAGGTGTTTGTGTTTCACATAATCTTGGATAATGTTTCAAATTATTAAAACTTCTCTTTAGCGAAGTTTGCACAGCAGCTGGTTCTTCATACAACATACATAGACAAAAATTGATACAAAATTACTGAACGATATAGTCGAACTTGGAAAATTTTCTCTTTTCAGACACAAATTATTACTTATTAACAATATTGCCTTAAAAAATGTTTGAAAATCATCTATTTTCAATGCAATTACTTAACAAATATTGCAATGAACTTTCAATAAACAGATTTTATGAAATAAATTACAATAATAATAAGTCATTATCAAATTAATATTTATATTTGCTCAATAAATTTTCATCAATAAAAAGTTGTTTCTTAAGATGCGGGATAAAGAAGAATTTTTCTTTTCTTATTTAAGGTACATTACAATTGACACTGCTGGTTTTAATTAATTGTATCTCTAAGTTAATTCACCAACATAGAAGTTGATTCGATTAATCTACAGACTTTATTGTAATTAAAGAACAGAATTCTTGATATTTCAAACTTAAGAACACGGATTTAAATTGAAAGTTGCAATATCTCTCATTAGCGGGAAATTTGATGAATTACTAATTATTTTAGTCTCTCATAATACCGGTTATCAGACTCCATTTGATATTGTACGAAATAACACGATTACATTTCAAGTAATAACCAATTTTACGTGAAAAAAACTCTGGAAAAATTCGCGAAAAAAAAACTTTTCAATAAAATTGAAAAGTTATAAATTCGTTAAAGGAAAATGACACACAAAATAATCAGCGTTTGCGCTTTTGCTTGTGAAATCTTTTGCTTCAGTTTTCCGGTTCGGGTCGGTGCACAAGCATAGAAGAATTAAACTCACTAATTAAGTCGACTATTTCGGCCTTGATAAAGAGTTTATGTTTTAATGATATTGAAATCTTTGTACGTTTTATTTTACAAAGTAATACTTGACTTTTCCTTCGCTCATTCTCTGTTTCATTTTGAGCTGAGCCCTCGAGTGTAAACAAAAATTAGACACAAATTAACGCGATCTCGAATTCATTAGACGCGAACTTTTCGAAGGGTACGGAGTTAATTATGTAACCCAGCTCATCGATAACCCTTGAGCTGATTAAATTTGTCCAAGGGACTGACTCGGTTTCTCATTTGAAATCATAATTAATTTTTGCGCAAACACATCTAATGAATTCCGTGACGTTTATTGGGTGATTTATCTGGCGTTTAGTGTAAGGTCTCGGGTTTGATTTAACGGCGAACCGGAGAGCAATTTCAATTACGGTGTGATATAAGCAAAAACTTGGATTCAATTAATATTGAGCCCTACGATATAGCATTATGATAATGAAAAAGTGAGCCTTTTTTTACATTACGAGTTATCCGTAATCGTCGCGATCCGTAGATTTAATGATTTGATATTGCAGTATCGGCGTCTAATGGACCGCAGTAATTATTTCTGCCGAAAGCCTCGAATTACGCGCTGGCGATCCTATCGGCTCATTCGCATGATTAGGTAGAGCGTTCTACCAAAATCAGATCCATCGTTAAACAACGGATAACGCTCGTTTTCACATTTTATTTCATTACACGGACTTACACCAACGATACATTTCTTTGCTCGAGACGACTTGATACATATTCATTTGATCATTCTTCGTATCAAGTGCGTCTGAACAAAGGACTCACGTGAATTCAATCCCATCATTAGTTTCGGGCATTAATTCAACGATTCTTAATTGAAATCGGATAATTAGAAAAAGTAGGGGGGAAGGTACTTTATGACAGGATTGAAATTTCTATCGAAGGTGTATTTAACTAAATCATTCGTTCCTGCGACGTGAGGTCTTTTTTTCGTTTTCATCTCACGTGTTCGAATGTCCCGGAAATGAGTGCCTTTGATTGCGCTACTTCTGATTGGAGGAAAGCATTTTACAGAAAAGACACCAATCAGCCGTCATAGAAGCTTCTCATTGTGGATGTAAAAATAAACCTAAAATAAATCAGAGACGATAAAAATGCAAAATCAGAAAGGTATCATTCCAAGAGTGAATAAAATGATTTCCTCCGAGCAGAATAAAAAAGTTTCTTATATTTTTCAGATCCCTTCTTTTTTTTTCGGCAAACTTTGCAAGAAACGATTCTATTTCGTAAACAAATTTCATGAAATTTGAATTTGTGATGTGAAAGAAAAGAGCTTACCGTATACTTCTTGTTATGCTACCCGAATGATGTATTCGAATGAACTCGTTGCTGGTGGTAGCGATATGAAAATACGACTGCTTTTCATTGACGAAGAACGTGTCCGGCACCCATATGTTTTTTATGAATTCAGAACCGACGCTCAACGTCTCAACTCCGGGCCGCTTTTTGAAAGCAAGTCGTGGATCCGTCCAAAATTGTCGGAAGTAAAAATCCAATGTAAAGTCCTATCGAAGATACGTACATTAGTCAAAATTGTTACCTTCATACAAAATTGGTCGTAATAACATTGATTGGTACAATCTTTTGAAAATATTTTCAACTAAAAAAAAAGTTGAGACAAATCAAAACTAACTGTTTTTCACGATAATTGTCCGTTTGTTTCATTTTATTCTATTTTATTTTTCAACAAAATATTGACATTTTTGAAATAAAAATTTTGAACGTAAATTTTTCTTTACTGTAAATAAAATAGAAAGATTACTTTTGAACTGTTTTGAAATTCAATCGATGTTATCACAACCTTTACAAACATGTTTTTTTTTCTTTCTTTTATTTTACGTTTTAGAATTGTCGTATGAATTCTTTGTCTTTATTACAACGTGAATATATTGAACGGTTCGAGTGGTTCGGCCGAAAAAACAAAGCACAAACAGAGTAATCTTGCCAAATACTTCACACGACAACTACGTTTGAGGAGACTGTTGGTTTTTGGGTCTTCGTATAATGCGCAAACGTTCGGTCCAATATCAGCTTTCATCAACATGTCACAGCTGTTTTTACCGCCAGAAAAACAAAAAAAAACATTGTAATATAAATAAATTCGCTCGCCGCGTTAGAAGAAAAATAAATAGTTTGACTATGATAATTGAGTAGGTGAACTTTTGAACTTTCAACGTGTGCAAGTTACACATCTTGAATCACTTGAGTTGTACCCACTGGCACAACAGAGGGCGTTGTTGCGCGACTTTTGTTTGTCTCAGAGTGTTTGTCAACAGTGAATTAAGCAGGCAAATAAAAAACTGTCGCCTGGAGAATTTTCAGTGAAACAAAAATTTATATTCCTCTGATAGTTGATATTTTAAACGTCAAATGTCGTTCGCTCGGTGATTATTTTTTGTCATGATTCAATCAGGGTATGGAAAAGTTTTTAATTGAAGTTTCAACAATTTTTTTTATTTGATCCTTAAAAAAAGTTTTGTGAGCTTTTCAAAACCGAGTAAACAGCAATATTAATAAAAGATCGTTCCCTTTTTTTTTAGATTTACCAGAGACAAATCAGCAGATAAAATTCGTGGAGAGCACTTGAGAAATGTTAATTGAAAGATGAAATAAAAAAATTAACCACTAAAATGAGTGTGATGTAAGGAAGTACACCACGAACGTTTAAGGTAAATAAAGACTGTGGCGATAAATTCGAAGCGAATCTCGTAGCTTTAACTAATTATTATAGATTGTCGTAAATAATAGTTGACTTTTACGGGTGCGGAAATGGTCCAATGACTTTGGAAAAGAGGGCGCTCGCAAATCAAGAACCAATCGATTGGTAAAGCTGCGAGCAGACTTTCTTAAGTGAACTCGAAAAAGATTGTAATGTAACCGGGATCAAAGTTAGATAAAAAATGTGTTCTTTTAAAACTTAACAGCTGAATTATCGTCGTGTATTTCAAGGAGGAAAAATTCGAGGTTAAGTTGGATCAAAAAATGAGTCTTCTTAAACACAACATTCTGTGGTTCACAACAACTTTTTTTGTCCGCTTGACATTATACGATGACACAAAAACATGTAAAAAAAATCTTATAAGTAATTATCCAGTTTACCGGCCAAACAATTTTATCTTTGGTAGTATAAAAAAATGGGAAGATGGTTGAATTGTTGAGGCCGATAAAACAGTCTTTATAATCGAGATTTTGGATAATATATCGTGTTAGAGGATTTAAATCTCACAGGGACGAAGGTGATTTGGGAATCAGTAAAAGGAAAGTGCAGAATATGTTGAACCTGGCAAAATATTCATGCGGCATGCTTGCAAACGTATACATATGACCAGTATATAGATAAACGTACACGTAGGCGTGCACATTGACAACTTACACAGGATGTTCGTACCCGACACATGCGATTGACTTCCTGAAGTTTGTGTTTTGGTGATTCCCAAATGGGTTTCCGCAAAACAAGTCTACGTGATACGTTCATGTATAAAACGCCTATGCCCGCAATTTTAAATAATTTTTCCGACCTCAAACATGATGGTACACGATTTTTATTCGATAATTTTAATTTTAATCTTTCATGATTCGATCATGAAAGAAACGTTTTTTGTAATACCAAAACATAATTTTGAAACAAAAAGAGATTTAAAAAGATTTCAAATGTTTGCCCCGTGCAAAAAAGTAAATGATACATTAAATTGATTTGCATGTAAAATAGAAATTGTGTATGTATCGAATATATTATGTTTGGGAGAATATTTTGCGGATATCAGGATGAAAAACAAGTATTTCATGTGACAGACTTTCGTTATTCAAAATCGTGGGTAAACTAGTTCAATATTTATTTTATATCTGTGCCAGTGCACAGATTATATTTAAATTTCATCGTTTAATATTTATATTAGATTTTTGTTTTATTTTTGCAAATATTATTTTTAGGTCGGATCTCACGCGACACAAAATATTCATTAAGCAACGCCTTCTAAGTAATGAGCGAGACTAAAAATCTTCTGTACTGGCAATGTTTACGTCTTGGCTTTGACCAGCAAAGGCAAAAGGGTTTCCATCTCATCCAAATAATACACCAGAAGCTCAATCCTCGGGTTAGTTTCATCCCAAAGGTTGCTTAATCAAACGGTTAAATACTTTGATATAATTATACTTTTTAATTTAAGCTACTCAAATTAAAGAAAAAAATTATGCCTATTTTTCTCGTTCTTTTTATCATTTATCATTTTATGAGGTTTTTTTTGTTTGCAGATAGAAAAATAGTTGACTTTCTACTCAAAACCAGGAGCGGCATCGTTTAGCAAACATCAAACCCGACGATAAATCGGCTTTCAAATCAAACCAATTTTGTTCAAGCTGGATATCGAACATTCTTTTTTTTCACGTCATGGTTAATTCGGACGTTTGTCAATAGTCGCGAATCAAATGTCTGGTTTAGTTGATATTGTTTATGTGCGAGCGCACACGATTAGTTGCATTCAATCACAGTCAACGCTAATTATTAATGATCAGGCATTATCATTAATGACTTCGCGGTGGTCAATGTTGTAGAACGATCATGAATAATCATCCAAAATGTCCGCTCATAATTTTGCCCTATATAATGATAACGGATTCAGCGCGCGCAAACACACACGCAAACTTGGCAAATTTGTTGTCGGCATGGGCCGCGTGCGTGAAAATTAATTACTGAATTTTTAATGCTGTTATGCCGCGCTACGGGACCGCTCGAAAAATGCTAAGCTTTTTACACTTCATTAAAGTCATTTGCATTTCAAAGTCATGTTATTCGATGGCAGATTAATTTTTTCGCTCGTGCTCTCATGAAAGCACGATGACACTTGTAGTCAATTTAATAAAAGCTTTTGCTGCTTTTTTTCCGGCGAGATGGAAAAGGAATAATTTTTTTTGCCTGTTAATGTTTTGCGCATTTTTTTTTTTTTTTTTTTTACGTATGTAGGCATTATTATATAAACCGCACGTTGTCAATAAATGCATCATTTGAACGCTATTGATTTCCCGATCTCACAGTTTGATATTTATTATTGAGATGTCACGTCTTACAGCTCGATACTTTTCATCAAGATTGCAGTTTCGGTTAAGTTATTTCGCGATTTATCGAAAAATGTCGATTCACCGAAACCAACGTGAAATGCTTCTTCATTTCATGATCGGAATAATTCATGCAATGCATAGCGATGAAATTTTCTTTATATTTTGAGAACCCTTTTTACCAGAATGAAAATACCAAAAAAAATATAAAGAAAATAAACAAACTCAACGTTCATCACTTTTACATTTAAAAAATCAAGTAATTTAATTATTATCAAGAAATGTAGCAATGTTAAATAACTTAAGAAATATTATTGAGACAGAAATTTATACAATTTCATCACTGTAAATTGCATCTTAATATTTGACCGGATTGGAAGATAAGAGAAATAGTTATTAGGTATTATTTTTGTAGATTGCAGTTTAGGCGTGTATCTGTCTAATAGTCGAGACACGTCGTTTTATTATCACGCTGTTTAATCGTGCATTGCGATCGTGCCTTAAGGATATATAACGCCGACTGTCTTCAAAAGGGACCCGCTTTTGTGTTGGAACCTGGCGACAACTACGCCTCGTATCGAATATCTAGCAGGGCGTTTAACTTGCGAACTTGAGTCCTGCTATAAATGGTTGCACGGTCCAACCCCGCGTCGCTTTGTTCTTCGCCGCGAGCTAATGACAAAAGAAAAGAGAAAACACGAATATTTTGGTTCCCAAACTTGTAGACTGGAGTCTCCAATGATGCTTTTCAGAATTAATTGTTTTCGTTAACATCTTTATTATAATTTTTATCAGATTTAAATGTTTTTGTTATTTTGACACTTTTTATATACAATATTATCTGTATCACCATTTTTGTTTGTTTGATTTTATCTTTAAATTATTTTTAGCTCTTTGACAAATTGAATATAGACGAGATAGGGATATTTATCATGTTCATGCGGAGAGCAGGTTGTAGATGTACGACGGTCATGGTGAGCAAGTCAAGAGTTCTTATGGCAGGCATTTTGCCGGTAACATGTCCACACGATAATTCTCTTTGCGTGAGTATGTCTGTTACTTTTCAGATGTTGCCTTTTGGCGCCAATCCAGGCGCAGTGCAGCTCCGTTATGTCTTACCGAATCTTATATTTTTCAACCACAATACTCCAGATCGATGACAAAAACTTTCGTAACAATTTTGTAAAATATATTTTGCCCAACTCATGGTGATTGTAATTTATGCGAAACGAGTTGTAACTTCTTTTTTTTGACGATAAAACCATGCGGAAAATTTTTTCTTTTTTAAAAAAGCGGAATTGAACTCAAAGATTTGCAGTTAAACGAGATGTAGGAAAATTGTGCATGCGGGAAAAAAACAATATTTCGGACGGTCTGATTTGTAGCTTTGTTTGAGGCTGGAGATAAAAAAAGGTGTTTTGCTGTAGAGAACAAAGCAAAATATTATCCTCTTATTGTCCAACGGTTATAGTCTATTTTCATAGTAATTTTACGCTCGGGATGTTCAAACGGTGATATAATGTGATGTTTTCAGTATAAATACCAACATGGAAAATAAAATTCAACGGAACAGAAAGAAAATTCGATCGAGTCTTGATTAATTTTTATCATCGTTTGTCTTTCTTTGTCTCGAAGTACGATACCTACGACTGGACGAGCAAAACTGAACTAACTCCAAGTGTTGTTTTCATTGGTACGATAAATTTCTAGGTCAATTTTTGTTCGTAACTGTGCGGCAGAGTTACGAAAAAAATATATTGCGCTATACATTTTTCAGCAGCAAAGTATATGAGCGGTAAAATTTCTTATAATTTTAACGACTGGTTTGATAAGAGATGTGGAACAACCTGTCAATTTCGGTTCGAATCATTTGATCTGCACACTTTTATTGAAAATTCTTGATCAAAATTCTGATTAATAATCAAGTGTTCACACATACCGATTTCGTTCGTTAGTGTTATTAATAATGTTTGCTTCCGATGCATGTGAATTATAATTAAATTCTAAAAATCTTCTGGTTTAAATTATTACTTTGTTTCTTTCGTCGTTGTGAAATTCAACTCTCAAGAAAAAAAAAAACATACAACAAAATTCGGAATCGAAATTTACATACCAAATCAACGAGAAAATAAAACGTTTTTATCTTTGCAAATGTAACCGTTTGCACTACACTTGAAACAGACTTTGTACAATTTATACTTTATTTAGTTTCAACTCCATTTCGAATAATGCAATTGTGTAAATAACGTGAGGCTTAAACATTTTCTGTTTTTCTGAGTATGGGGGGGGGGTGGATGACAAGATTTTCCATTTAACAATTACATCTTTGTTTTTATTAAATTGATAATTAACTGCCAGGGAAAAATTTCAATTAAAAAATTGAATTATAAGAATGATTATTGTTTGATGATAATGCACATTTTTTAATCAAATTTTAGTGTGCAATGAGACTTACAAACGCGTATAAAGTTTCAATGGTTTATGCCATTTCATTGGCAAGCATAAAACTATAATCAATTGATTAATCACATGAATAAATGTTATTCAATAATAAGCATTCAAAGCGTGCAAAGCGAAAAGCAATTAAGCATCGTAAATAATTTATTTCGCATGAACTGTACCAATCTCGCTGCAATTTGGAAATTTGATTTTCCATCGGCTTAGCGAAAAATAATCATAGCCACTGATCGCGCCAACATTAGTGTCAAAAGTGAATCGTAAGATCAGCAAAAAATGATTTTTGCGTTTAAAATGTTGAATCAAAGAGATAATTTGTATCTGATTATTTTCAGATTTTGTATAATATTATTAAAAATCATCTTACCTATCTAGGTGGCGAGAATGATTCGTTAAAGTGAAATTTTAATAGAGCTTAATTTAAAATTTCTCGGCCCAATTTAGGAGATTGAATTTGATGATTAATTTGATTTTCACACTAAGTTGTTGAAAAATGGTAGTTGGAAATATCAATCTAGGATCAAAAATATGCATATTTAATACGATGATAAAAAGCGCACTGCACACACTGACAATAAGATAACGACCGACGCTGACGGCCTTAACGTAATTAGGGTCGGTTTTAGTTTACGAATTCAGGGTGAAGGTTGACCAGACAAATTGTTTGGTTAATTATTTCTCACTCTCCAGCGTTTATTCTTGGGTTATCGAGCGATACTTGATTTCTGTCACCAATACTCTCTCGCCATTTTAGAAGTGTTGATGTGCCAATTGATCTGCTCCAAAAAGAATTGAACATTTCTAGCGAAACGAGCTACTTTGAATATGTTTCAACATTTTTTTTTTCCAATTTTAAATTCTTCAGGGTTTGTCTCCAGTGACTAAACCGTAATTCAGCCATTAGAGGGAATGAACTCCCGTCGTTTTTCCAGTTCGACGGACACTGGTCGCATCCGAAAACAATTGATCCAATCAATCAATCAATATTTTTCGTTACACGCCGATCAAATACCGAAGCGCTTTAATCGACTTGATGAAATTAGTTCGCAGCAACACGTCTGTGATTAATTTTTGCAAAACGTATCAGACTCAATCAAGCTTCACGTTTCGACATTTCATTTAATTATTTGTTCCTTTTTTATTGAAATAAAATAGAATTGAAAACAAAAAGGTTTTTAAAAGCAGCAGAAAAAAAAGCAACATAAAATAAGAAATGGCTGTTGAGTATTGATGCAGAAAGATTTTTGGTACGTGCGACTACAGTTCGAGGGGGGAAAAATTTAGGTAGGGCAACTAACCAACCAACTATCCAACCGTGTTGGAAATAATAAGATATCTCTCGTCGAGTGTGAGTTTGCGAGAGAAAGGAGACTCGCGAGTCACGTCCCAGGTGACAGTGTCGACTTGATTTGGTTTCCGCACAGGGCTCAACACCTGGGGTCCAGTCGCGTACATTCAGCTGCGAGCGAGAACGAAAATTCAGTACCCTTGAAAAAATGACGAGCTTGCTTTTATTGTGTATACCATACTCAAATACAATTTTTTCGTTGAAAAGAAATTTTCTATGATGATATGAAATTGGCCAATTTTGAATTTATAATGTCGAACTTGTAAAGTGTTCATTATTGATTGCATAAAAAAACGTTGACAGAAATTTAATAATATAAGATGTGTTTCTGGACGTTATTTTTTCACGGGTAATACGACGTAAGAGACTTTTCCAATGGTTCGACAGTTGTCAACCGTGTGATTCAGGTTGAAGTTGGTTCATTGATAGTTTCGAATGTCGCTCAGCGCAGGAAACTTTCCCAGTTGGATCTGAATGTACGTGGTCCGGAACAATAGCCGACTATAGGAGTTGCTGTATTTTGCTTTTGTATTATCAAATATACACAATAATACAATAATTATCGTCGTATCAAAGAAAGAAGTATATGTCGCAATGGTACAGTCGTGTAATAATACGATGGCCTGCGAAGTTCATGCCACCATTAACACGGCGCTGTCTAATTACCCCGACATGGTTTCATACTTGAACGTCTCGCAACACATTGTCGTTTGTCAACAAATACATAATTACATTAAGATGTACACTGAATGCATGCTGCTGAACTGTGTTGTTGTTTACACGCATCTCCTACAGAATGACAAACTTTTCAAAACTGACATTAGAAAGAAAAAAAAAAAAATTCTGTTTTTAATTCAAGAAAAATGTTTACCATTGCAAAATTAATGATGGACACATTTTTTAAGTTAGTTTGAACTTTTCAATTATCTTCAGACTTCTTTCCAACGTTTTGAAATTTCCGTTCTCCGAAGGGTGGGAAGTCATAAATTTGGTTTACGTTTTTGTTCCCATCTCCGTGCGACCTTTGTTTCTGTTTGATATACCTTTTTGTCACGGTTGTGTTGCGTTAAACATAGCGATACAAATTTGGTTCTTGTAAAAATGACATTATTTCTACCGCTGCAGACACTTCCGTTTACTTTTGGTTGAAACATGAAAATATATCAAGATGATGAATAAGCATAATTTATGTTAAGATGTGAACCCATTTCGTGTGTTTGCACCCCCATTCTGCGTATACTTTAGTGGAGCACATATACAATTCGTTAAAAAATTAAACTGAGGATGCGTCGAGCAAATTATCTTTCGGATTTTCGTCGCATTTTATTGGAAATTGTATTGACATTCGTTTTCATCGCTGCAATCTGTAAAGAGAAAATAAAAACAAAAAGTGAATAACGTTATGAAAACTCGGCGTATGTGATGACAATTGAGATTTTATTGCATGAAAAAAATTACAAAAATAAAAAAAAAAAAAAGAAACTGGCCTGAAACAGACGGCTTGTTTATTCGTTTATCCAGTGGACGAATCGTATTGTAAAAGTATCTGTCATTCATAACGACTTTTTGAAACATGTGGAAAAGTTTTCTCGTAATCTTTCGGAAAACATGAAAAAACATTTCAATTCATATATACAATTAAATACAAACTTTACGTTTAATTTGCGAATCCTGCAAAATGTTTATGAGGGTCGTTTTGACCAATCAACTCAAATGAATTAATAATTGAAATTTATCGGTTACAATTTTCAAACAATCGAATGAATAAACAATTATCATTCGACTGGCTAGTTATTTGAAATGAATTCACGTCCGTGAAATGAAACAATACAAATTCACGGTAATTAAAACGCATTGATCATTTTTATTTAGTTTTAAAACTATATTATTCCAGGCGACCGTCTGGTCTGACCTGATATGGATTTCTTCCACTGGAGAACTTAAATCTTATATTTTATTTAGAGAAATCCAAAACCGGATTGACACGGCATTGAAATCCCTTTATAAATAAATCATTCACTTCGATGCAATTTTTGTATCCTATTTTTATTTTTATTTTCATTATTTTATCAACCTTTATTGTTTATTTAGTCTGAAATTCAAAACTAGTAAACGAAAATATAGTTGCATCCATTATTCTCGACATCCTCATTTCAATTTGAATGAAAACAGAACAAAAATCATTGCAGCATAGATGTTGACAGAAGTAACGTTATACCTATATACATATGTTGAAAATGGATGTACATCAATAACAATTAAAATAATTGCTCAAGATTCGTACAAAGTGAGCGCCGTGTTGAAGCCTAGCATGAACCTCGCGGGTGGGGCCATGCAAACAAGAACATCGCAACTGTCAACCATAATGAAACACGAGTGGACAAAGTATATGTTGCGAAGACTGTGGAACGTAGCAAGGTTCCCTTGTAACAGTTCAGCCAACCAAATATCTGTGACGAGCTAAAAAACATAGTTAGTAGGTTTTCGCCCTTCCGCATTGCATGAACCCAGGCCAGCAAAAACCGTACAACTTTTTGATCTACGATTTAGCTTGCGTTTTTTCCCTTGCACACGCTGATCTGAATGGAATTATCGCACTTGCCAATAACCTCATTTCCTATACTTTTATCGATCGCTTGATTCAAACATTTTTAGTTAAGTCGTTTATTTTAGCTTAGCTGGGTGTGATTTTTTTCTCGTCTGCTGACAAAAAATATTATTGATTAATTGCGATTGAAAAACGGATAAAAAAATATTAAACAAAAAAAACCGATTGTTTGGAATTTGCGAATAAGGTGACAAGAAATCAGGATTGGCCATTGTCAAACCGTGCAAGATTGCATTGTGGGTTTAACGAGCCTATACAATTACAGACATTGATCAAACTGGCACATGAAACACGGAAGAACGACGGACAGTCACGACACGATACGACACGACACGTATTAGGATTCGCAAGCGGGCGTGTCTGACTCTTGAATGAATAAATGCACTGTACCATCAACACCTCGGACACGGAGCTGATGCTGAGGACGTACATGGTGACGCCGACCTCCACGGGTGGACCTGTAAACAATGCCAAAAGCCTTTTGCTTCGCGTCAGACTTTCATGGGCTCTCTTATCTGTAAATAATTGTTGTCTTAGGTTTCAAAAAAAAAAAAAAAAGAAAGAAAAAAAATATCTTGTGAGACACAACGCGCGACCAGCGTGCGAGCGAAATTGTTCCAACATGCTGATCGCGCTGGCGTGTGAGCTGATAAACAAAATTCAACCGTGTTTAATGCTCAACTTGAAATTTTTCAGACTTTCAATTGTAACTCGCACCCTGCACGGAACCAAATCAGGACTAAGAGATCAAATCCACAACGCAAGGGGAATTACATTGATTTGGTCAGACCTCGGCGAACGTTTGCTCAAGTGTAGTTGGTAAGGCGATTTGTAATGCAATTTGCAGTTTGCGGCTTTCGTTAACGCTTTCGTTTTTATCTTTCTTTAGGAAGTCGAGAGTTGAAGCTAAACCAGGGGAGGTTCGTTGTTTTCATCGCACAGCAGAGTTTAACTGGAATCGGAAAAGGGAACTAGAGCAAAATCATCTACTCAAAGTCCAGTCTACTAGACTGACATTTGCTCAACGTCTCGAAATTTTTATTTGGCTAAATTTGTATATCCATTGTTAGAACTAATGCATGCTTCATTTATTTTATGATAATTAAGTTCGATTCAGTTTGATCACTGCATTCACGTGTACCATTGTATCATCAAATCGGCTTTATCAAAATGGCTATCTAGTGCAGTACATGTATTTACAGTCTCAACTATAACGTTTGATGAATTAATCCCATTGTAGTTCTATTTCGAATATTCTATGTGCTGCATGAGCTATCCAAATCTCCTTAACATTAGATAAGGCGAATTTATCGTTCATCGAGTATATTAAACTTCATGGTCAATTGTTAGGCGGGACATTGAATAATCAGAGATGCATGCCGGTATTGCCTATTTTGCTAAGAATCGAAAAAATTAAAACAATTTCTTTTTTCAAATACAGTCAAGTGTAAAATATGTGTCTGCGTTCATGCGCATGTCGAATGCCACATAACCCGTCGGTCGAGGGGCAATGTAACATCCAATTTAAAAATATTGATATCGAGTTTATTTTTGTTTTTTTGTGTCGATTGTTTTATCTGCTGCTTATTGCTAGGTAAATTTTCGATTGTACGTGAGTTGTTTCCTTTGGGAGACGAACCTGACGGTCCAACCGACAATTAACAAGCAGCAATAAACCCAAATTGAAAATATAATTGTTATCATGTCGTGTATAATGCAACACGACCATGCACAAATTCGGTGACTTGCATATCACAAAACACTTTTCGTGACCGAGATCAATCGGAATTACCAGTGTAACAGAAAACCATACGGAATCCCCTCTATATTTTTCGTGCGAAAAGTTTTCTTTCAATGTGCATAGGTTAAGTGTTATTTTGTAGCCAACTTGATCCTGATCAATGAGACAGCAAAGATAAATGCAATTTTAAAAAACCAGTGCAGTTCATGGAAAATAACATTTATCTACGTCAGGTCTTTTTTTTCAGGGGGGGGGAAGAAGATAAAAAAAAATGACTGCGTGTCATTGATGAATTTTAATCGAATCATGTTGCAAAAGGAAAGACAAATCAGAGTTGCGTTTTATGACACCGTTCCAGATGGTTATCAAAACATTTCCATATTACACAAGAGCGAATATTTTTGCGCACGGTTATCAAAATTTGACGTTCCATCTGTTCATGTATTCGTCATCGAGATGGATTGCGATAACAGTGAGGGGTCGCGCGAATGTTGTGTTTTGAAAATTGACATGTCCAAAAGTATCAGTGTGGTTCGTGTGTAACTATTGATTTTATTTTATGATTTCAGGAATAATTTCAACTGTGGGAAAGTGAACGGGTGTGCAGTCATGGGAAAAAACAGGGACAATCGGAGCACGCGTGACGTCGATTTTGAGCATAAACTGCATAAGACCTAAATAGTACCATTTTGACCTCGGATAGCGAGCTGATACTCAACACGTACATGGTGACGCCCACCTCGACAGGAGGACCTGAAATGAAGGTTAGTATACTGAGTCGGCCGTTTAGGGGCCGAAAAATATTAAGGCATGAGCACTACATTTTTGTGATACCAAATTCTCTCTAAGCCGTTACGAGTATAATATAACACACTGTCCCTTTGATTTCTACTTTTATTTATTCATTTTTTAATTTTTTTTTGTCAATATTTGTAACATTGCAATTTGTTTTCACCGATCGATGGAGCACTTAAATATTTTTGTCGATGATGCTCTGTGCTGAATTTTGTTTCGTTGAATTGCTTTTATTTGTCACTGTTTTATTGACGAACTTTATTTACAAACGAACACAAATTGATCATATTAAATCTCTTCATACGTTATTTCGCGAATTCGTTTAAAACAGTTAAACTACAGGGATATATAGAAATATTTATTAAAGCTTTATTGACACTTGATAAATTGTAGCGTAACAGTGTATTTTAAATGTATATCAATCCCGACCGATAAAAAAACGCTTGCAGCCTGAACAAAAGGAAATTAATTATATCGAAATTGTTTTTTGTTTCATCGGTTCTTTTTGTAGCTAGCGAACCCTCATTGATTTTGGGTAATCTAATACAGGAGTAATTTTTTCAAAGCGATTCGTGCAAAAATCAAACTCAAACAATTGATCATTTAAAATTGAAATGGCCGGCTGATTGTATATACTCTCAAGGGTTTTCTCTTCTAAATAATATATTAGCTCAGAATCACAATGTTTGTCAGATAAAATAACGGTGCTGAGTTTTGACGTATGATATTTGTTCATTAAATATTTCAATTAAGAGACCTTATTAAATTAGTTATGGAGGTAACTCGTCGGTATATCACAAAATTGTTTTACGTTAATATCACATTTAATATTCAGAGTGAACAAAGCTCGTTTCAATATTCATTAATACATTTTTACCTTCGAACCTGTGTGGAAAGAAGTATAATGAGTTCATTAATTTATCAAACAGCGACAAGATAAAGGTACACATCTATTATACTCGGCTCGCATACAAAGTGTACGGCCAGAACAAAATTACTGCGGCATATTTTATAACGCTGAAATATATTTTTTCAACTTGAAATTCGGACAAGTAAATTCGTCAATCGATAACTATTAGCATACATACAGGAATACTTATAGGGTAATATATGACAAAAATATTTGACAACGGATCCATGAATAATTGATATTGCAATTTTACAAATATATATATACATCCCTTTGCTGCATGTAAATTTCCTTTTTTTTATTCATTTTGTTTTCTTTCTACACGAGAAGTCGAGACAATGCTGGAATGACGTATATTGTGACCACAAAACAAACTTGTTTTTAGGTTTGCGGGGTAAAATCTTGTCGATTGGGTCCTGAAAAAAGGAGAGTCGAAAAAATAGGTCATCGGTAAAGCAGAAAACTTTAGTAATAAACAACATTCCTCGCGCCGGCAATCTGTCTTTATTTCTAACTTAAATGACATTTTATTAGCAAGAGTAACGAACGTTTTCATGAGGGACTCATAACTTAACTTTGAAATATGCATCCGAGAAGATTCCTATTTATCGGATAATATATGCATAAAACATTATGTATTCATAGAATAACCGGGCACTGATATGATGCCCTCTTAATTCGCGAAACTGACGTCAGATTCAATTTTATTTTTCATCTCTTTTTTTTACTTACAAAATTTTATCCAATCGTCGAACACTTTGCGCGCCTTAGTCACATCATCGTTTAATCAGCATTCATTCAAGAGTTAAATGACTTTTTCATTATTTTTTCCCTCGATTTTTCAAATCTTAAATCTGTGGACACGAATCGTTTTCGCAGTTAAATGGCACTTCCGGTGAAGTGATACGATACCAGCTACAGATATGAGGTTTTAGATTATCGATAGATTCAAGTATCCAGAAACATACTTGAAAGATCGTTGATAAAAATTTAAATAAAAGTTGTTTGCCGACGAAAAAAGGTGCACGAATTGTTTATGCATGAGTACTTCACCCAGGGAAAAAAATTCTCTTGTCGGGAATAATAATTCTTTTCAATCAAAATGACTTTTATTTTTGTTCAATAACTTTTTTATTTTGTATTTCAATGGGCGAACAAATTCAATTATTCAAGAATGATTCAATTGTTCTTAATCTCGTATAATAGCAATATTCCTCCCAGGCCAATAAAAAAATTGTTTCTTACATCGTTATTGTCAAATATAATAAGATTTATTTTTATTTTTACCGCTAATTCAATAATACAAATTGAAAAGAGCATCCTCCTGAGCTGTTATTACAAGATTGGTAATAAAATTCACACCAGCTCGGATAATTCTACATTAGACGCAACCGATACAAATCTAATAGTCGTGTCGTCAAAACGTATAAGCAATGCAGTATCTCGCAATCTTCATCGTCACGTCAATTTGAGGCTGTCTTGCTTACCCCGTTGCGTGTTGCACTTTAGCACGAACGTTATCTGATGTAGAAGGATACGAACTCACTGAGTATACAATTAGAAATAATTTTTAAGAAACTTAATCAACATTTTTTCACTATGCATAGTTCGATACCGGTGTAATATTTGTAATTTGCGCATAGCTCACGATTAAGCTTGTTATAAAGATAAAGAAACATTTGTTGAATATTCAAATTTGTAAATGCAGATTTTTTTAGATAAAGTAATAAAATGAACAAATGACAGAGAGTAAGAGAGAAAGAAAACGCTAAACATTTTAAAAAGCTGCAATACGACGATTGCAGGTGGGCACTAAAATTGATATGCAGAAATTAAGAAAAACTGTTTTCTAACAAAAGAGTTAAATCGGTCTCTGGATGTCGTGTGGAAATAGAAACCAATGTACGGTAACGCAGTAATTTTTTATAAGTAGATCGTGTTTCTTCGTTATTCTAGGAACTTTGTTTTCACTTTGTTTCAAAATTGAATTCCAGACTTGTAAGACCACCTTATATTGATACCTCTATTATTTTCTGTTTTTTTTTTTTCCAGTTCAAAAATGCTGATTGGCGACCCGCAAATATTCTCGGAATTCTGCACACCTCACAAATTACACGATCAGATGCTCGACAGCTCTAAGCAAATAAAATGTTCAACCTCTCGTTTGAAAGCTTCATTATTGATGAAACGTAATTAGCATCGAGTGCAGACACCGACTTTTCTTCTGAATTTACATACTTATTAGTTAAAGCAAATCTAGGATGAATTGCCTTGTACCGCGCAACTTTCGCTATCGATTCGCCTGTTTATGAAGTGTGATATACACGATATCTTGTCGATATTCAGATTTTGCGAAAATTCAAAATTATTTTTGTTTATTTTGAAAAAAGAAAATCAATTTTTTGATCATCAAATATTTTGTAAAATTGTTTTTGAATTCAAACTTTCATGAGCGATCTGCTTACTAAAGGATCATTTCATTTTCATAAAGGTAAAATCGTAAATGTTGGATAAAGCCACAAGAGATGTCGGTTATTTAAGAATACATCCTTCGAAATTGACAATAGTCACAGTGACAGCAAACACAATACTGATACACAATTTTCGATACTCGAATTTTTCTTCGGATGCATTTCAAAGCCATTCTAATAAATAATCGATGACGAGAGAGAAAAAACAGCAAAAAACTGTTCGCATGAATTCGTTGGTCTCAAATAAGATTGATTGTTAAGTTAAATCGTTTTTTTTTTTTTTCATTTTATTATGACATATCATCAAGTTGAAAATTGTTCGGAAGGCTTTTGGGTGCAACGTGTTTGTTTGCGCGAGATCGTAATCGTAATTGTATTTTCCGGCATGCAAGATAGAATGTCGAGACGTGACCTTAAACAGATATCAGGTGTTTGCAAAACTCAGGTGTTCGGGGCGGCAAGGTAGAGGTTTGATTTTCGGGCGACTTCGGAGCCGGCAGGGCGGGGCTGTGTTCGGGAAAACTCGGATCGATGTTGGGACGCTGGTTGCCATGGGTAACCGTTAAAGGCATCCCCGGTCCCGGTCCAACCCAAGCGCCCCGAGACTCAGACTTATATACGTGGCATGATAAAGTAATAGCCGATTGATACAGATAACGTACAATTCTATGTATACACTGTCCATGAATTCTAAAAGTGTTATGCTTTTCTGGTAGAGGCGTGCATTTTGTATGCGTACCGAAAAACTTGGATAAATAATCTCAGATGGAGGGACTTGAATCTTTAAAGTTGGGCACTGAAAGAAGCCGAAAGTCAAATTTTCAACTGCCTTTCTGCATGATCAATGTTTGATGCTAAGAAACGCTGTAAGAAAAAAAAATCAAACTTGCCAAGTTGATGGGGTTGGCGAGAAAAAAGTTTGCCAACTTATATTTCTCTTCCATTTTTTTTTCTTGAACAATTTTAACTGCCGTGGACCCGTGAAGAAAAAGGAATGATTTTAAAACGTGATAACGAATTTAATCGTGTGTCTAGTTAAAATTCGAGAGTCTAAGTACGCTGCAAATCTGCGGACTAATGTATATCTTGAAAACAACTTGAACGTTTTGCCGGCGAATTTCACTCGGTTGGGTGGTAGAAAAAGGTAACCCGCGATGATTCAGGGTCAGTTACGCGTAATTTAACGGTAAACGAATTAGCGGTTTTTGCTACGTTTGATGGAAAGTATGTTGAGGATTTGATGGGGGAAAAAAAGAAAAAATTAACGTATAATTTGGCTAGAATGAACATGCCGGTGAGTTAATGTCGGTTTCTCTTTCCACGCAATTTGTAACGTTGTTTTTCCTTTTTGTACAGTCATTTAAGTAGAGAATTTTTTAACGTTTAAAGTTATTGCGAATGGAAAAAAGTTTAAAATAAAACAGACAAAGTTAATTGTTAATCTTTTTTCTTCCTTAAAAAATGAGTCGTTAGGAGCAGCAATTTTTGTTCTCTCTTTTATATCGTTGGAGGGCAAACATTAAACTTTTATTGAACAAAATTGTAGATTGACATTTTATCGATAAAAAACCATATTTTCGATAGGAGAAAGCAAGTGAAACGAATTGCAGCATTGTCTCGACCTGAACGCAATAAAATGAAACCTTATGAACGTTTTTCAGAATGGTACCAATCGTCGGTGTAGAGCGATAACCTAAACGCGAATGCTCAAATGAAAATATAAATTCATCTGAAGAAAGTGGTTAGTCTCTTTTTCAGGCAAAAAAATAAGTGCACATAAGTCACAAATTCCATTGTTCCTCAACCTCTCAACTTTGCATCATTTTCAATTGAAAACTACACGATGTCCGTGTTTTAAATCGTGTCCTATTTAAGTCACCCTGTTTTGCATAAAAAATGTTTGCATTGCAAGTTTCGAGGTTCGGACATTTAAAGAATTTCTGTACGAGTCTTGATCTAACTTTATCAGAATCAAGCCTTCAGACAAGAGTTTTATCCCTTCGCTACTCAAGCATAACTTGAAGAAAAACTTTAATTACTTTAAAACTCGTCTGAATGCTCGTTGTTTTTTTTTTTTCATCTCCTTTTCCCCAAACAAAATGAGTGATTGGTTGGAAATCTTATACGAGATACTCACCTCCATAATTCGGCCTTACTCTTTTATCGTAACTGACGGAAAAGGAGTCCAGGATTGCCGAAATGTTCACATCTCCCAGCATGCTACCACCGCCAGTCCTGAAAGATAAAAAAGAAAAAAATGTCCCAGTTTATTTATCGAGCAATTTGTATTCTACATATATAAAAAATAGATTCGAGCGATCAATTAGAGATAATGGGTTTAGTGAAAACCAAAGTTTATATTTTACGAACACAGTTCTCTTATCCACTTGTCCAATACCTTAAGCTAACTATTTTGGTGTTGGTATCGTAAATAACCGTTAAGATAATTAAGTCGAGCACTCTTGCTAAAAGGAGCATCGCACGAGCTTATCGATCTTGTAATAAGGATGAGACGACAGAAATAAATTGCTGCGCGAAATTTTTAAAGATTAACTTTTTATAAGGTAGCTTTTTTATAGATATACTAAAATCCATGAATTCAATTTAACGATTTTTTACGACTCAGCTGTGTGGGAAAGTTTAAATTTATCATACTTGTTGTCGTGTCCAGTGAAAAATTGAAAATCTTTTAGTTTGCGATAAGTTTCGCGGTGGTCGCTGGAATCAATTTTATGATAATTCATTGAAGGTGATAAAAATTCCCCTTTAATTAGTTTTGGCAAAATTTGAAATTAGGGTTAGGAGTTGCGATTATGTTTTGGGATTAATTTGGATAACAAATCACTTCATCGATACTCTCCTGGTTGAACTCGGTTTTCATTCTAAGTCAGGTTATGTCAGTTGATGTTTATCATCTTATCAAGGTTTCCATATAAATGTGTTTAAATAAAGTGAAATTTCAATATCAGATTAACAAGCTTTCGAATATCGGTATTTGACGTGTTTGCGTAGTAGACTATCAAGAGTAGTTGGTGTTAATAGGAGCAAGTGTCAATTAGTGTTAATTATTTCTCTTGTTATTTTTGACAACACCAATTTCAGCGCAGTCATAATTGACACGAATTTCGAAAACGATGCATTACGTTTCACACAGCGGATATGTTTCGCATTGTTTTTCATTAAGCTCTCTCTCATTAAAAAGTATGAGCAGTGTTGATATTTTTCTGCTCAAACAAATCTTTTGCTTTTTGAAATTTGATTATTAAAAAACTGAATGAAATGTGACTTACAAGTAAATAATTTACGCGAAAAAAGAATGAAAAATATATTCTAAAAAAGTGTGTATTTGAAAATATGAAATAATGTTTTAAAATTTATTTACGTTTGGATTTCTCACATTTCGTATATCGCACAGTCGCACAAAATAAATGGCAACAGAATGGATTTCCAAAAATGGGTCGCACTTATACGAAACATTTCGTCGTTCATTCGCATTTTTGTTGATATATTTTTTAATAACGCCGAGTTGAATTTCTTAGAGAGATAAATATATTTGACATTATTTTCTGATTCTGAGATTCATGTTTGTCGACAGTCAAGAAAATTTCGTGTCACTTTTGTTTCAAAAATGTCGTTTTCCGTCACTAAAATCCGGCGACACATTCTTGTGAATAACAAACATAAAATTTTCATTTTGATGCCGAAACGTCTTGACATTACAGAGGGTTTGCTGCCAAATAGTCGACGCCGAAACGCCGTGTCCTGTTTTTATCGACTTTCTTATCATAGTTTTACGGATAAATTATTACACGAAAATTTTATACCAAAAATATATGCGTCTTTGTATTTCGTCACAAGCAAACTCTTCCCACAGTTTATGTACGATTCAGCATATATACTCTCAAGTAGTAAAAATTCTCAACAGTCAGACAGATTAAAAAAAATGTTTTTCTATCATATTTTTTAAAGCCCCAACAATATTTCACAGAATATTTTATTTTTAGACAAATAGTTAATTTTTAACCACAAGGTTACCGTTGGGGTGTTCTAGATTTAAAATAAATCTCACGTTAAAAAAAAAACAAATTATTATTATTATTATTTTTATGCAAATTCATCTTTTTTCATTCCCTATGTGAAACACTGAATATCTGTTATAAATAATTCAAAAGAAAAATTTGCAACTGTGAAGTGCAGAGCTGAAGAAGGATGCGGGATTTCCCCATTTCAACAATTAGCTGTAGATAATAAGTCATTCACAATTTCAATGGTTGTTGAAATTTATCAAGTTCTCGATTGAACTCATTCTCCTTTGAATCGATAAAGACTGTATTTTCTATTTTCCGAATAAACTTTGGTTATCTCATTTTTAACTGCAACCTAAAAAGGTTCTTATTCATTTCCTCGAGCAGCAAAGTATCGATAGGTTTGCTCTTTTTTTTCTCGTCCTTCTTTTCTCTTCGTCCAAAGCCTCGAGAAGAATTTGATTTGTTTGTTTTAGACTAAAGTTGGCCGTGTGTGTTTTTATAAGCAAGTATTGGCTAAACAAAAAAAAAAGGTCTGAAAATTTTATTTGTCAGTCTATTCGTTTTGCGTCATACCTCAGAAGATTTCACGTACAAATTGATCGTATTTCACGCTACACGAGTACGTGTAACTTTTTATCGCTGTCTGTTGACCTCGAATTTGATAAGTCGACAGCCAATCATACACGTATATGATCATAAATTATATTGTTAAGTTTATTCGTACCTCTTTTTTTTAATTATTGTCTTTTTTTTACGACCCGAATGGAACAAAACAAAAAAACTAAACTATTGTTTCAACCGCGAACTTTAGATTCTGGCAGGTTTGTGTACTGTAATATTCGTATGATTTACGTTAATTTCGCGCACATGCTTAAGGAAGTCATAAATTATGATGGAGTCCTTCCGGTCACCACGCTGATCGCTGATAAGGCGACTTTTTCATTATTTAACAGCGACTATTTTTTATCCACGAAAAGAGTCAATTTTTCATTTTTTTTTTCGTTCGACCCTCTCGAAATCCGTGTTTGAATTAATTCACCGCTATATATACATAGCGCGAGTTCGAAAAGAGCTGATTCAAAACTCTTGGTACACGCGAAAAGATATTTTGCAACCGCGATTAATTACACGGTGTTGCTTTCTTTAAAAGAATATCCCTCTCCTTTGAGGATAAATATACCTTCATTGATTTTCTTATTTATAAAATTTCACACCTTGGAGGCAATTAAGGCATTTATAAAATACTTTTCTAATTATACCTTGAGTATGAAAAAATAAAATCCGTAGTTGTGACGTCCACAAAAGTGCGTTCGTAATTTTTAAAGATTGTTTAAAATGGAGCTGAATTGAGACAGTGAAAGTAAACAATTCTTTTTTCGATGGGGGAAAAATGATGTCCGGATGGCAATTTACATATGCATGGCCATGTAAAAGCAAATGTTTCATCGACGCAGTCAAACAGCATCCGGACCTGGAGCGCATGAGCGTGGACCGCGGTGCGTCGTCGCCTCGTATGTGTAAATGACGTCACTGGACTTGCAGTGTGACGGCCTCTATGTAGGTTATGACGCAGGTGCCAGCCAGTCAGCCAACCAGTCACCTTTACCAGGCTTTGTCCCTGCCTGCATTCATAATCTTTGGGAGCGTTGTACCGCACACAACTAGGAGCGAGCTAGTCATTGTATTTGCTTGCGGTAAACATCCTTCTTCATTCGCTATAATTATTTTTATTACCCTCCCCCATGTTTGATGTGAAAAAAAATATATATTATTTTGTTATGATAAATGGAAGTGACCATAATTTAGTGCTTTTTAACGATCCAAAGCTAAGTTAATCAAGGCGGAAAATGTTGCCCCGACAAATTAGAAGTTAAACACAACAGAACATTTTGTCGTGCAGAGATTGAAAGAAGTCATTTTCATGCCAATTCTTAAAAAATTGCTTAGCACTTTTTTCGCTGAGATGTTTATTACAAGACTGATTTCTTAACCCAATTCGTAAATGATTTTATTATTTCTGCTCGCGAAATGTAAATTTGAGATGAAAAAAAAAAAAAAAAAAAAAGAAATATTTCTTGCAGAGATTATGAAGAGAGATCTTTCTTGATTCTCCATTTAATCGTTTTCATTCCGAGATTGAAAGCTAAGAGTTATGGTTCATTTTTTCCAGTATTTTTTTTGTTTCGAATAAGAATCGTAATTTTAATTTGATAAGGGGAATTGAAAATTTAGATTACTTCGTATTCCGGACGGGATGATAAACACTTATCTCATCAGGTGACTTGAGTTTTTTTTGCCTTGCATCTTTTATAACTACCGTCGTTGAATTACACAATGCAATTTCAAAAATTCGATTTGCAAAGAGAATAACGTTTCCATCCAAGCTGAAACGAGCGAAAGCCTCGATGAGAACAAGAGATAACACAAACGACCGTAGAACAAAGCACACCAGACTGCTGTGATTCTAGTTAGGGGTCAAATTAGGATTCGCTATTTTTTTTTATTTTCGCGGAGCATTGCGATGACAGTTTTGAAACCTTAAAAAGTTGAGCAAATAAAAAACTAACTAAAACGTTTAAGGAAAGAATTTAAGCATGAAAAGGGAAATGAAACAAATGACGCGTGTCGAGATTTCCAAGCGAGAGAATCGCAGTGTTAATTACTTCAGTATATTCAGCTCAAAAATGCGACGAAACTATTCATCAAATTATACGTCGACAGTTAGCTGCTAAAACATTCATGTATCACATTTGGAATTTACGGAGATGAACGATGACAATTATGTGTCTTTAAAGCGCTGTTTTCGTTAAAAATTAAGTACCATCTCGTCAACTAATCGTTCGTGAAATCGCACATTCAGCAAGTATTTTCAATGGTAGCTTATGATTCAATACAGATAGGTGGATGTGCAAACAGAAATTCAAAGATAACATTTTCGTTTCAAATGAAAAGATTTAATCTGAATAAAGCAGTATTATACACCCCAAGCGTGGAATAAAAACTCAACTTCAACGAAGAAGAATAACACATTAAATTATAATTATACATCATTATAAATCGTTTTTTGCCGACGTTGATTCGTTATTCGATAAATTAATACGAATTGCAAATTTTATGCGCACCCGATAAGTGATATTCATTACTGGGCACATTTTTAGTTTGGAAATTGATTACGAATGAGATCAAAATAATTATAAATGAACATTTAATTGAGCTCAATTTCGCTGTAAAAATCAGATATCAAATTGTAGATTTTATTTTTTTAATACATTATATCATTTAACGAACATATAGCAGTGGAAAAGAAACAACAACACATTATGCGGTTCTAAGGTTAGGGTTAAATAAATAATAAGCAACTGTTTAATAACATTGACTATAGACATTCATGCAAACTTCTTGCTAGCTTGAGATAGGCTCTCCAATGTTAATTCAAAGTTTGCATAAACTTGACACGATTACATATAAATAACAAATTCGCGAGACATTTGCCAGTTCTTTTTTTTCTTTTCATTCAACATTCTTATACTCTTCACATCTTTTCTTTTCAAAGACAAAAAGTTTTTCAAAATATTCCATTTTCGATGTTTTGCAGAAGAAAGAAAAAAAGCTCCTCGCAAAATGCTGGAACAAGACTGTGACACAATTTCTTTGCCCAAGGAAAAAATACGATGATAATTAGAAAGAATTATGTTAATTTCTTTTGAAAGTTAGATAAAAATGGAAGTGAGGGGGGGGGAAGCCCTCAGCTTTTAATAAAATCCCGGAAGACGATCTGAAAACTTCATTTTCCGGGGTTTCATCAAGCTGAAAAGTCGGCATATCATCGTGTATAGCGGTGGATGGTTGCCTCGTGAATATAAATACACGAGAGCAGGAGCAAATATGGAATACAATGTACGCATTTATGGATAGTTACAAAAGCTTCAGCAAAGCCTCATTCAATAATAAATGCATTAATGCGCCGGGTCGTCGTAACCTACACTATTGGCCATGTTTATGCAATAATTTTGTCCAGTATATCAGAGCCAACTTCATATCTAAAACTGAATTGTAAACGGTAGCACTTAAATTTTTACCGCTACAATTTTGAATTTAATGTTGCACGAAATTGCACTCGCAGTATCTAAACACTCTTACATGTACTCCTCTTATGAACTAAAAACAAAACTCGGCCGCGCCCAAGTAACACAAAATATCTGTTTTCATTATTCCAGCTATAGATTGATTTCTTGTTTTTCCATTGGGAGAAAAATTGTTTTATCGGCAGCCACCGAACAAACATTGTGAGGGAGCTAGTGTTTTATCAAATAACTATCTCTAAATGAATGAAGATTGGTAAAATCCCGTTATTTACACGGCTCGGCAAAAAAATTTTCATTTTTCATTCTGTATAAAAAAAAGCGCATCGTGCAATGTAAAGGAATAATCTAAAATTCGGCAAGCACACGCGGCATTAAACAAATTTGCACTCGGAATTCATGTTTCCGTTAGGATCTCGGCACGCAACGCTGCGAGAGGTTTTGAAGTAATGCACGTACCACATTGGTTTGCCCATAAGTCAATGCTGAAAGTATTATCTTAACACACGGGCGGAATAAGAATCGATTATTCGCATAAGTGCAGCTGGGACCTCTTCTCATCGTTTAGTAACATCGTGATGCCATTAAATTATACATCGCCATAACCTCGCCAAAGTCAAGACGGTGCGTTTTAACTCAGTTGCTCTAATACAAAATGTACCAGCTTCCAAGGGATTATCAAGGGGGAAAAATCGTTTCATAAAAAATGCATTAGTTTCCTGATCGACTCGGTGTTTCAAATTATTTAAAATGGCGATAAATTTTCAAAAATTATGACTTTCTACCTGATCACAGTTCAGTGTCATAAATATAGATTGAGATTTTTTTTATCTGTACGGTGAAAAAAAAAAAAAAAAACGAGAAGGTATTGAATTTAAATTGCATGTATTTCAATAAAATTAATGATTTGGTGTTAATTATAGTTACAATTAAATGGCTGTCGGGGTTTCCGTGTAGTAATCGAGTTCGGTAATGCAAGACTATCTGGGGTGTTATGTAACAATGCTAATAATTCCTTACAACAAGCAGCGTGTAACTACAGAGCTACCAAAATAATCGGAATAATCCTCGCTTATAACACATATGCACATGATAGGGTCACTGTAAGCGGTCCCTTATTCGCACCAATGACAGGAATCCGGCTCTTGACTTATATTGAACTTTGCATTCTTCAAATTCTTCTCCGTCGCATACCTGGCATCCAAATCGTGGACGAATTTAATGAAATGTATCATAAATTACTCAACCGCTAAAATCATTTTATTTTGAATAATATTAACTTTTGAAAGTTTTATCGAAAAAGGGGATACTCGGACCATATTTATTTTTTCCAGTTTTTCAATTTTAACATTTTTAAAGTTCTTCTGAACTAGATGGTTTTCGTCGTTCAGTTGATTAAATTTTTTATATACAAATCCTTATAGCAATTTTTTAAATTAAAATATAGTCTGATAAAACCGAATTTTAAGGTTGACAATCTGTATCGTATCAGTATCAAATATAATTGTTATCATAAAAATATGAAATTATAAAAATATCCAAATTTTAAAATTTAATGCAAATTGTGAAATCATATTGTTTGATTTGTAAAATAACCTTTTGAATTGTAGAATTGAAATGAAATCGAGCAACATTCAATGGAAATATGAACAAGTGAGGAAAACTTTTTATTAAGGTGAGCTGAATGAAGGTGCTTTTTTAAACCCATATTCTGAAAATTTCAAATTTAGGTTATGGTTGAAATGTGTCAAACATTAAAGTAATCAATTGATATATTAATGACTATGGGTTTTGGCCAGGAGCCACATCGATACATACGAGAATTTTTTTTCTGTGTGGGATATTTGATTGAAAATTCAGTTGTTTTTTTTTTGAGAAACTTAGGGGCTCCATTTGCACCTTTTAAATCCGCCCCTATGACTGAGCACCACTGTACGCGTTTCATTCAGATTGTGCATTATTGTGTACAGTTAGTTGTTCACTTCTGATCGAATAGCTCGGAAAATGTGACGTCAAACATTTGCGGGGTCGTCAAATTTTAGGTCAAAAAGCTTGAACTGAACAGTAAATTTATTTTGTTACACGTTTATGATCGCTCGTTTTGTTGTCCTGTACGTAACACAGCTTTATGACAAAATTACGAGTTGTTCAAATAATTCTGCAATCATATGTTCATTTGCACTCGTCAAATAGCGAACTGTAATTGCTTCGTGGGTTTTCATATAGGAAACATCAATTCATGTTATTCTGTCGTAATTATCATTATTGTTGACATTCTACTTCAATTGTTTAAGAATCAATATTTTCGTTTCATCAATGAAAATACAAATTTCAGCGGGCAAAATACATGTAAATGAAATACTGAAACTTTTTTTTACATTTTGTCAAATATTTTGACAAAATATACGAATATTCCTGTGAATGAGTGAGTGATATGAAAAATCGAAAGTAATCGTGAAGATTGTTTGTTTTTTTGTTTAAATTTTGATTGAGTAATTTCGATGTTGCATATGAAATATTGAAACTTTTTTTACACTTTGTCAAATATTTTAACAAAATATACAAATATTCCTGTGAATGAGTGAGTGATATGAAAAATCCAAAGTAATCGTGAAGATTGTTTGTTTTTTTGTTTAAATTTTGATTGAGTACCAATTTGTCTTTACACGTATAATACAATTCACTAAAAATGAGAGAGCATTGCAATGAAAAATTGTTTGCCAATTGATTACTTCAAACGGCGGGTAGAGATCCGGGCTCCGAGCGAATATTTAAATGCACCAAACAAACGAGCAAAGTATAGACGAAGAAAGTAATCTCACAAATCTTCTGCAGTTACCATTTGCAGAGGCAGCGGTGTTCGATGTTTCCAAAAGAGTGCACCCTGTGCAGACGATATTTCCCCGGGAAATACTTCTACTTCCGCCATAAATCACTAAGCGCGTTGAACTTCGATTCGAGCCCCAATTTTCAGCATCGAGGACACATTCAGTGGTCCCGCGATCAAAAATTGTCCCAAAAAAAATTGGTTGATTTGATTTAATCAAACGGGACTTATCAAGAGTTACCAAAAATACCGAAGCATAGGTTTTATTCAACGTCAATATGATACTTCGATATTTACTATATGAATATTTGATGTTATTTTATTTAAAAGCATTGTATTTTCTGCGGTTTGATTTCGAGTAGCGAAAATCGTATATATTTTATTGATTTAAAAATATTATAAGCTCGGATAGATAAAATTTTTGCATTATGAAAAATTCATAATTATGTCGCATGTATGAATGTGCAAATTCGGTATTGAGGACGAGAGCGACTGAAAATTGTGCTCTAAGTTGACGAGCAGTCACGAATGCTGTGACTAAACTTGTTTCATTAAAAGTGATTGGCCTATAACTTTTGATGTCTTTTGGTTATCAGTTGATCGCTTTGTTTAAAAACTTGCATCAGTTTTCAAACAAAGCACCAAAAAAATCCAATTAAAAATTAAAAATGTAATTAAAAAATATTACTTGTATTAATATTTGTTTTACATACATACGGCAAATATAGAGGTAGTTATTTTAAGGAGTTTAGTTAGTATTTCGATAGACATTCAACATCATTTATTTTGATGTCTTTTTCTATCATTTGCAAGCTTACATTTTCAAGAGATAAACTTTGAGTTGGCATTATTTTTAATTGTCGCCGAATGTTCGAAATTATAGTCAGTGGTTTTAAATATCTAGATCAACACAAACTTAACTGCACGTGTAATTGACCACTGAGATTTTACGCTTTAATAACTTTTCTCATTAAGCAAAGACAATAAAGTAACTAATGTGTCAGCAGAAAAAAGAGAACTGATGGAATTACGCGAATATACACTTTCCAAAGCCATAAGTAACTTGAATTATTAACAGAGCATTTAATTGTTAGTCCCGGATTTAAATTTTATTTAAACTTGCATTTTGATTGCTAATATAAGTCAATCAATTGTTCGTAGATTGCATAATGCAATTAACTAAAAAAATCGCCCGGAAATTGCTTAACGCTTCGATTTACTTGTGAAATCTTGGGCCGACAAGTAGATATTACCATTCTGGCCAGACAGCGCTGCCTGGCACAAGATCGCGCGCGAGCTAATATTGCTCTTAACGTAATTTCTTCCGAGATCGCGATTAGAATTCGAGAACTCTTCACACTTGGCACACTTTCTGCGGTGTTTGGCTTTTAAGAAGGGATGGAGGATTCTTCACAGCGCAGTTTATACGGAAATAAAATGAAAATACTTTTTTTCAAACATGCACATTCTTGAGTAATTCAATGCCCACTTAGTATGGCAAATAAAATTTTTTTCAACAAAATAAAGGAAAATGAATTAAAGCACCATTAAAGCGCGACGTTTTGATGAAAAAAGCAAACGTTATTTTGACGTCACGCGCGCGCGCACGCGCACGCACACACACACACACACACACACACACACCGACGAGGATTTAAAAAACGAGAGTGTCGCTGGATCTATGCGCTGGAGATGCACTTGAAGTTATTTCTGCTTCTGATCATTATGTAGGCGCTTATTTGAAAAAGATGAGGCAACCCCGCGAAAACATATTTCGCAATTTCTCAAGTGGATCAATTGCAGTTTGGTCAGACAGCGAAGGTTTTTAAAATGTAGAACTCTTTCGATTAAGGGTATTGTGTTGATACAAAGAGCGAATGAAGCTGCTTTAGATAGTCGAAAGAAGGCTGCATCGCGTGCAGCCTTGACATGGGCCAAGAAATCAATGGGACCTGCAACCAACTCAGTTGCATTTAACTCCGTTAGATGCAGGCCTGCCATACAGAAATGGCCCCGTTCGCAAGCTTGTTACAATTCCATTTCGGCACGAAAACAAATTCCAGCTTGAGGAATTTCGTAGAAAAACACCGCTACGAGATGTCGTGCGTCATGTTGTTTATCAGAATAATGCTTATTCGTGAATTTCAGCCTATCGGATATGTACTTAGGTTGCGAGATACTGGCCCATGACAATTATGCCATTTCAATCAACATTCAAATCTAACGAACTACAAATAAATTAAAACCTTCTGCAATTTGAATTTAAGATTTCTTTCGTGATAAACAATGATAAATATGAAAGAATTTTTTGTACACTTTTATTTGTTCGCGAAACAGCTTTTATATCACGCAGTCTGAACGTCTGAACAGCAGAATTACTGCGTTAGTGGTAAGGACTGGAAAACATCAGTTAAAATAGAATGAAGGCGAGAAAAGGCATCTCTCTCATAACTCTACTATCGTCGACAAGGTAACATGCGCCGGGCTACTGGTATTATAAAAAGCTTTTTAGGTTGCATTAAGGTAATGTGTTCGTCCCAAGAAGGTTTGCTGACTCCGCGATAAAAGAAACGGTTCCTTTTTTTTTCTTTCGAAGTTGATAATGCTGATCAAAAGGCAAAATTCACAGGGACGCAGATGTCGTTACAGTAACCTTCTTGGTTCAAAAACCGCAGATTTCATCATATTAATTGGGACGTATTTGATTGATACGCTTGTGAAATAATAGTTGAACCGCGAACTTTATAACTAAAGGATCCGGATTAAATATCGGCCGCGAAAATGTGAAAGTAAAGCAGCCTATCGTGTAGCGGTGGCGTCGAAATGGGGGATATAAGAGGATTAGCTGACCACGCTATTAACTGAGTGAACGCTGATCGTACCGGTACAATTAAATTGGTCGTAATCTGTTACAGTCTTGATTGCGTGTATACACGTGAAAAATATGTAAATTTAATTCAACAAATTTCAGCTGGGTCCGTATTTATGGCAGTAATATAAAAGTCTAAAAAAATTAATAAATTTTCATCTCAACATTTTTATTCTTTCGGTTTTTTACTCAATCAATAATCCTAACTATTTTGTAGAAGTGAAAAAAAAAGTTTTTTTAGTTAACGTCAGTAACGTTTTTTTTCCAGATTTACGTTAGACTATATATCCATTCGCACGTTTAATTGCGCACGAAAATAAAATTTTTTAATAAGTTGAATTATTATAAGTGAAAATATGTGTAATTACGTAATCTGGAGGGTTGATCCTTAAATATTTCCCGTTTTTATAAAACCATATTTTGCAAAAGCGATGGATAAATTGGTCGTGGCAATTTCGAGTTCGGATTAAAGGAATTTTTAAGCTGGCAAAATGGGCGTTATTTAGCATTCGAGTGGTTGAAAAATAATTGAATGTAAAATATGGTAATTACATTTTGATGCCATCTACTTCATACGTGGTATAATTCAGCTTTAACAATATCCGCGCAGTCTTATTAGTGGTTCAATTTTAATCACTTTGAAATAGGCCACTTTTTTTTTCTCGGAACATAATTCCGCTCGAAGTACCGCGCCGATGAACGAAAAGAAACGCAAGCATAAAATGTTAATAAAACCGAAATTTTATTACCGACAAAACTGGAAAATTGCATCGCATTGTATGAAATTGTTCATCGTCAAAAATTCAACGTGGAATCGTCACGTTTCATTGGGTAGTTGGCAAACACCATAAATTTGAACCCCGTTATACGCTCAACAAGATCGAGTTGGTTGAAAAAAGATGAAATACAAAAAAAAAAAAAAAAGGAAATACAAGTGAAAATAAAAAGTTGGACGGATGAGGTACCAATTTGATCAATTGACATAAATGTTTAAAATATTTTGCATTAAACGCTTGAACGGGTTTTTTGATTAAACAAGTTATTGGCGTTCAGTGAACGGTACTCTCCTCTCTTTTAAGCGGCAATTATTGACCCGTGGCTAATATTTGTAAGGACGTCAATTCTGAAAGTCCGGCGCATGAAAAGAAGGGAGAGCTAGGATTAAAAAAGGAAACGCGCTTGCGGTTGGCGACAAAGTTACGCCGCGTAAATGGGGCATTTGCAATGTAAAATTAAATAATGAGCTCGGAGAGTCTTGAGGAAAATTGAAGCTAAAGGGATGACTTAAAAAAAATCTTCACGGCACGTCATCAGATTGAATGTTACACCGTTAAAATTTCATCAGGTTACAACGCCGAAAATACAACTTGACAGTTGAAATGGAGTCTGAAAAGTACAAATGTATACGAGACGGTGATGCGTCGAGTCATTTACCCCGGCTTTTCAGTTGCTCGCTATTTTCAGACGCGCGAGCGGAGTATACATCGACCAGCTCAAAACCTATTCACGGATCAATGGATTTTTTTTTCTGTTTTAGGTACCTGTAGGGAAAAGTGAGACGCGTAACACATACACGCTTCACCTACTTCTGCACTCGTTATTGATCATATGGAAAAACGTCGACGCATAGGCCAAGGTGGACGTCATGAGAGCTACAACACCTCGCTCTACATTTTTGCAGCCTAATTATTGCGCACCAAAAAAGAAAAGAAATTGACCAAAATTTAATTCAGCATATACACGGTTTAAAAAAGAAGATTTTATAATAATTTCGATAATTCGATCGTGAAAATGAGAGTGTTTTTCGAAACTTTTCGTTTGACATCGAGGAAAGAAAACCCGCTCGAGGTTTGACGTAAAGCATTTCATTGTTTATTGAAAGTTTTCCTCCGTTATGACACAACCTGTCAAACTTCGACCAGGCAGCATGAGATTAGCCTAAACATTACAAAGTGAAATTTCGTGTCACAGTTACAAATAGGATACTTCTTCAAAACGAAAATCAGATTGTAATATAATTTTGCGATTCGATTTAGGACGCACGTATTTAAATAGTTAAGAGATAAGCATTTGCATCAACTGTAAAAACTTTGAGTTACAAAAACAAATTACATGACGCAGATTAATATAAATCACGAGTTAGTATCGCTTTTTTAGAAAAGTAGCTGAAGAAAAGTGATTTACTGGTTTGAATTAAATTGTATGATAAAAAACGACACGTCCTAACATAATAGTCAATCTTTTGCTGTTTTATTAATTGTTGTTTAGATTCAGGCCGAATATTCAGTCCGTACAGTTACGTAAATATCAATTATTTTGTGGCCAAGTTGTATATGATATCTCTACGTCTGAATAATTTTGAAATGTGCTTTCTGATATATGACGATGGATGGCGCTCGTTGCGGATATGTAATACGTAATATATGCTTTGGTAGTTTTTGCCATATGTTATCAAATGTAGTACGATTTAATGTAACTAAATTTTTTATCGAATGCAAAGTGAAATAAAAGGCTGGTGTGTAACAGATTAGAGTCATTATGTATACAGATATATTATGCGGATAATGAAAATTTATGTCGCGGAAAATTATCACACACGAATACTTTCTTTTTTTTTTTTCACAAGTTTCAAACTTGCACCTCTATTTAACCGATTAACCAATTTTAAAATTATTCCCCTGTTTAAATTTTTCTGATTTTTAATCGCGACATTTTTCATTCTCACCACGTCTAGAACTAGATTAAGAAACTTTAAAAAAACTCGAGGAAAAAAATTGTTGAAACTTTCATCAAGCGTTTGTTTTCGTGACCTCTGGTTAGTTTTCGGCCCAGATGTGTAAAAAAGGGACGAAAAAATGATTCAAATGTTAACTACTGTATCCGAAACATTGTTCTGAAAGAAAGTGGAAAAAGAAGCAGCATCGAAACAAAAGTAAGAAACAAAATTAGAAAGACGTGTCTTTGGCAACTTTTGTTAGTGTTAGTTATGACGACAAAGTAGACAAGTGGGTGTGGAGGTGGATTTGGAGACTTGCCACGGCATGAGTATTCTCATGCTCGAGAACCCTACTACGATCGCTGATACTACCACACTAGAGGCTGTAGCACTGTTACCTGCTGGGTACTTGATAGTTGCACCGGGCGTGTAAAAAAAGGCAAAACAGTTGAGGCGAAAAAAGCGAGTGCCAATATTTGATAATCGGCCCCGGCACAGTGGACGTGCCGGAAATCACTGTGGTAAGTGTAACGCGCCAAATGATCTCATACCTAGCGACCTTTGAGGCTTGGGAAATCAAATTCCAGGCGTTAATTGGGACAGGACGTATCACATCGTGATATCGATTAGCATCCAAACTGTACGTTACCGATTCGAGAAACTAAGTACCAGCTTCGACAATGTTGATTTACACAGTCCTATTTACCTTACAATCAATGAATGAGCGTCGCGTTCTTTCTGCATCTTGATTTCATTACATTATTGGTAACCTCGTTGAATGGTAAAGGTTCTAAATTTAAATAACCGTTTCATTGAGGATCACGAACGATAGAGGCGTATCTAATCAAATTTGTCGTAAATTATCGTCGTAATTTCTAGTTTCTCGCTTTCTCAATGAATCACCGGGTCAGAGAACTGCGGAAAAGTTACGCTCATATTTTCCAAAACTTTGCTGCGATTTATGCAATTTTTATTCGATTCAATTTATTCTAACCTAGGGAGACAGAAAATATTGTTCGGCTTGATTGGCGTTCATCTTTTTTTTTTTAATTTTGATAATCACACCAGCTGCGCGCTTTCATCGGAATACAATAGTAAGGATTTTAAGTCTGGATTATGACGTTCTATTAAATAAGGTATTATCATCAAGGAAAGTGGAAAATATCGTGTTATCAGCAGGCTCTATTCATGGGGAAACACAGATTTTCATTTGATAAGAACGAAATGTTGCTGAATGTTACTGCAAAACTAAAAATGAACACAGAAAAGAAAAAAAGATAAACTTTTCGAATTATTTCGTGTGGAACAATAGAAGTGGATAATTTTATTTAGATAAATGAAAAATGATAAACGATAATTGAAGAAATAAAAGAAAAGTTGAACAATTAAACATTTTGATCTTTTACTATTGGAATGGGAAATATGATGGCATTTTGTTTATGCACTAAATATTTTGTCAATGCAAAGAAACAATCTTTTTACAAGTTTTGCTGAGCTGCATTTTTGTTGTAAAAATTCATTTGGTGCTGACTGTGATGTTTAGCTTATGTTTACATTGTATGGATTTGACTTACAAATGGCGTATTGAAAGAAATGCAAAGAACAAGGTATACAAACTGAATTCATTTATAAGGTAATCTTTCTAAAGCTGGTATTTGCATTTCATAAAACAAAAGAAATAAAAATTAAAAATAACATTGTAGTTTACGTAGGATATAAATGCACCAGTGAATGACCAGATAAGAAAAATTGTCCACAAACTAGATAAAAAAGTGTAAATTTAAAATAAAATATAATTAGTTTATTTTTTTTATTGTTGAACGTTTCACTATTGAATGAACCAGTCAACATTTTTATATAACAGTTATTGTTATTTATTCATAGTTACTTAATTGAAAATATGGAAACATTTACCAGTGAATTTTCGTTGTACCATTGAATATCCATGATTGCGTCAGTGAATGATCATTTCAATAATATTTATTTTCCTATAAAATAACTTATTTTGATCTTATAGAGTCATTGGCGATTTCAAAATATGATTTAACAACTTTTTTTGCCCTTTTTTCTAACCTTTTTTTGTTGATATCAGTCATGTTCTTTTTTTACTCCACTGTCATAGAAGTGTACATCCAAATTTTTAACATTTGTTTGTGACTGACGTGAATGTGTTAAGGTGATGAATAAAATCTGCGGCCACGGAGTTAGGGACTTAGTTAATAAAAACTGCAGCAATCATGGTATTTTAAAAAACTGAGAAGAGAGCGATTCCAGAATAATGGGAGAATATTTAGCACAAGTTGATACAATTTTTGGATAAAGAAAGAATGTAAACAAAAAATGGGACCTACTGTAAACCTTCACCTCAAAAACTAGGTACCATTTATCTTGAACAATTTATAATAAAATTTCAAATTTGTTGTATAGGAATGACTAAAATAAGTGAGAAAATCGCGTTCTTCTTTTTCAATTAATTTCCGATTTGATTTTTGTATCATATTAAACAAATTTGTAATGTTGGTAACTCTCGGTTCCACGTCACCTTAAATATAAAGAGCCGCTAATCATTTTTGTTGTTGCAGGGTCAGCTTGAAAGATAAGTCAGGAATCATCGAATAAACATTTTTACTATAGAATTGAAATCACTTTTTACAGCTAATATTTTGCAATCGTTATTAAGTTGACTGAATTTTTTTCTCCCATTCCCAACGGATACACTAATCTTCGTTAGTGTACGAATCGAATAAAGTTCAGTTTCACTAATATCCGGGAAGAATGTTAGGTCGGATATTTGTTATACTGCGACAGCTCGGCTGTAATAATTCCGGCGATTTAACTGTGTATGAAAAAAAAATTCAATCAACACGGAGAAAAGAAATTTAATTGCTGGTTCCATGACGAGCTTTTCCTCCTTTTTTTTCTCTCCCGTGAATTACTTTTCCCTTCCGTTTCATACCGGAATGAAATTTCGAAATTTGTTTTTCATTTTCCGGCGAGATCGAACCACACTTTATGAATGCACGTAAACAAAAATAAGATATTGTTCAATGTTTCCGAAAAATGCGAAAATCATTTTCAATGCAATTTATCAGCTATGAACTTTCATATCTACTGAATGAAAGTGACGAGTCACGTCGAATTTCGGTCATAAAACATGAATACAAAACTTGAAGTCGCTTCAATCATAATTTGGCAGTTCGAATGATTTCAAAAGGAAGTATAATTTCAAAAATGTAGGTTTTCGTTTTAAAATATTAATAAATGAATAACAAATTTTCAATAATTAAAACTGATGCTTGAATTTTTCGGTTATCTAAGGAAAGCTGTTTCTTTAGATAGAACAGTTTTTGTTGGCTCTCAGAAAATTAAAAAAATGACTTTTCAATTAGTAAATCAGTCAAAAGTTTTCTTCCTCACGCGCGAGCGCCGTTTCTTTTTAAAAGGCGATCAACATCATACGTGCTGTTGTGTGCATTAAGATATAATCAATACAGTTTATGTAGAATGCATAACCAATGCACAAGTGTGTAATTCATCATTGCGATGCATTTGCAGTCGTATTATGGCGTTTATGCACTTGTGTCTAAATATAAAGCACTCAAGTAGGTTAAAACCAAGAGACAGAAAGCACGTGACCCTAACCTAGGTCAATGTAACATCACAGCGAATTGTTACACTATCTATCACAAACAATGTCTTTCAGTTCAACCTGTCACCATCAGTGTTTGGATTTTAAAGCTGACAAATTAATTATATGAAGTATACATTCTGGTTGAAAAACAAAAAAACATTGCTGTACCTTCTAATAATGCAAAAAGCATTTAAGAAGCAACACAGCTTGTGTTCGTTTGAATATATTTACAATGGAAATTTCGCGGGTCAACTAAGATGAGCTCTCATCTAAATGTGTAGGTCATAGGTCACTGAATAAAGAGAAACAAGGACTGTATGAATAAATCATTGAAAATCTTATTGTGCATGATAATTATAGAGTGCATCAATTATTTTTGCGCGGATTAATATTCGGTGCAAAAATCTGAAGTGTCTTGATTGATTATTTATCTGATTTTGCAGTCGAATCATGTTGATCATAGTTTTCGAAAACTTTTCATCAAATTCAGTGGCTTATTTAGAAGCAACTAATTATCCTAATTTTCTTTTCATTAAAATATTTGCATTTTTATCGATTGGATTGAAATCAAAAAAAAAAAAGTTATATTTTTCTCTAATTGAATAGAATGACAGTTTACTCGAGAGAAAGAGATAAAAAAGTTATCCTAGTCTCGATGGAAAAAAACTATAACTGACAAGCTAACATAAATGAAATTCATCTGACGTTCAAAAGGAAATCTCAGCGAATTGGATTGACACATTATTAATTATTTTTCATAAGAATGTTTTTCCAGGACCGAAAGTCGATAAGCAAACTATGATTGTAGGTGGCTGGGAAGCAATGAGATGAATTATTGAACTTACGCGGCGTGGGCAAGGGAAGATCTTTGTGTGGCCGGGAGCAGGACGACAGCGGCTGCAAGGAGTGCTAAACTCCAAGGCACGATGATTGAGGTCCTCATGATATCGCGTAAGCCCATGTGGTTAACAGAATGTAAACGAAAACTTGGAAACTCGCGTTGACTGTGACAGACACCCTGGACTCTTCTGTCTCACAAACAACAGCAGCACTGCCCCGTTACCATCAAAAACACTGTTACGCTGACAGTTACATATAATCGCCGATCAATTCATGGATGATCCGCTTGATGACAGAGCTTTGTGCCGATCTCTCTCCTTTTGGCAGTAGCAGCCTTACGTTCCCGTACACTCGGGTTGCTCCTTCGACGTAGGAAGAGGACCATTTGTCTCCTAAGATCAAACGTAGACTTAAGTCTCAGTCCAAAATAGCACTCAGAATAACAAACTATCATTTTGTTCAGATAAATTGAGATAAAGAAACTGCACCTGGGAGTCGGAAGCAGCGTCGGGGAGCGGAGACCTGATCTGCTCCTCGAATAGGGTCCTCTTCCTACGAGATGGTCGGGCACTTATTCTGGTTGGCGCAGGTAGCGCCTTGCCCTAAGCAGCCTCTCCTTATCTTCGTGGCTCCTTTGCTGCTGCCTGCACTGAACATCTCTTCGGAACGGTCGCACCCGCGCAAAGCCGCGCTCGGGAGTGGCGGCCGTCGCTCTGCTCCCGGACATACCGATAGCGCAAGCGCCTCGGGTTACCTACCCTTCCGTCGGAACTATCAAACCCACCCAGTAGCCACCTTCGCACTCACATTGCCACTATAAACTCGCAGCCAAACCCCGCTGTTACCATTCTCTTTCAAATACATCTATCCGAACAGATAATACGCTTTGTCCTGGGCATTACCCATGGATCCTGTCTAACTTTTGATTTTCACCTAAATATTTTCGTCCGGATTCAATGATTAACGGCAAAAAAAAAAAAAAGGAAAACTCGTATATAATGACGATGTTATTCTTTTAAAGCTTAACTTATTCGAATTTCATTCAACTTCTCATTTTTAATTTTCACTACTTACAGTTTGCTCTTTTCATACGTTTTAATAAAGAAAAAAAAAGTTTTGAATGACTCTCTATTTTATTTTGGGTCGAAGTTATACAATTTGTTAGAGTTCAGAGCATTTTATTGTCATTGTTGGCAAGATCAAAGTCTCGCAGTAATTGGAATAACGTAAACAGCGTTCGGCTTATTTGTAAAGTGTTCCAGCATGTAACAGAAGATCTTCAGAGTAAGAGTAAATTATTTGTAAATAAAACTCTGAAACATGTTCTTTGTGTAGCATACGTTTGGGTGCAACAAATTTCAAAGAATGATGAATAAATCGAACGCAACAATGTTTTACGTCAGCATTTTTGTTTTGAGATAATTCTTTCGTTAGGTTGATAAAAAAAGTATCGAGGATGAAATTTGTCGGCGTTATTAGATTAATTATGTAATTCAGGAATAATTAACTCGTGGAGTTACGTCAGGATTAAGATTACTGACGCAGTATATTTATTGTTGTCGACGTTAGACCGTTGAAAGCCGCATTGCGCCGGTAACAATATTGCGCTGGCATAGGTTAAACATCATTTTTGAATTGCTTATTTAATTTATAAGCCTGCCAATGTTTACGTTCTTTTGTGTCGATGTCGTGTTATATTTAGCGCGCTTCACGTAGAGGAGTTTGAATAAGACCTGCTACGGGAATTAAAATTTTATATTGCCTTGGCTTTTTGTGCTTAATTAATAAATCAATGAATCATGCGATTAACTGTTTCAGTCACCCTGGACGAAATAATGTACGTGCTTTCAAAATTGAAATTTTAATTTGCAATTTTCTTAATAACGAAACAGTTTTTTTGAAATTTGAACTTAGTTAAGTATATAAATAGAGCATCAACGTACTTCATCAATTAAAACATTTTAAATCATACAAAGATTAATATAAGTAATGATTGTAAACGAACAAAAAATTTTTTTTTCAATTGAATAATTTTGATTTTTTAGATCCATAAATGATGAAATTTACATTATTTAATTGAAGAGGTGCTTTAATTGAAGTGGTACGTATTTCACCTTGATTATCTATCAATTTATGTTGGTGATTTCAGAATGCATCAAGACCCTCACGCTTGGAGCGATGAGCTGCTGGTTTAGATCATGCTTGAAATCGCAGCTCACGGCTCTCTATTCACCCAATAATTTTATACCTCTGCTCCTCCGGTTTATTCCGGGATATAATCATGTTTATTTATTTATCAAAAGTTAGAAATTTCTTTCTTCCAAAAACTTGTGAGAGAAGATTGCAGCAAAAAGTTAAAATTAGATACTTTTTTCTTCTCACAATTATGAATGCAGTTTAATGGAGAAGAGCAGCCGAAACTTGTCAACAATAGAGATAAAATCGAGGCGAAAGTTTAAGAAGTCAAACTCAAGTTGAATCTCTGATATGATTCCCTGAAGGAATGAACCGACTGAAATTTGTCCAAATTCAAAAAAAAAAAAAGTTTGATGGTTGTGTATGCCACCAGCTTTAACAAAAGTTTCTGTAAAATTAAACTACAAACAATTTGAATAATCCAGATCTGTCTGTGAAATTCTAGAGCAAATCCAATTTCCATCAAGGTTTTGGTACCGGCATTTCCGTGGGATCTATTTTAATATGTGTGTAATCCACTTTGGTAATTTTCTGCACTCCTGTTTTCAGCGCTTTAGTGTCTTAGGGCACAGACAACTGAACATTCTCAAATATATAAAACTGAATTAAGCGATGAGTTCAGAGCTGGGTATCTTTTCTTGGATCTTTTCGTATGGTGTAATATATAAATCGTCTTAAAACAAGTTGTTTAAAATCAAAATTAAACTCAAGTCAAATCTTCGACTTTTTGGGTTAACGAAGTTATTCCGAGATGAAGTTTTGAACATTTTCTAATCGCTCCGGTCTTATTTAATTATGCGGAATGTGCGATATAGTGCCCGTTTGTCAGAACAGATTTAAACCTTAGCAAGTTTTACTGTCTGGTTTGCCGTAATTGTTCTGCAAATTAGGACATTTGTCGTATATCGAAAGTTCACGTATACATTAGTCAACGAAGTTTGTCGTACATATAAATATTTAATTCTAAAATGACTGTCGTCTCTTTATCGTTCCTTGTAAATCATTCCGTTAGCAGAGAGTCCTTTTATATTTCAAGGGTTTTTTAAGAGAAAATTTTTAATGCACGAATGAGCGAGCGGTAATGACGGAGAGGTGAAACAACGTACTCAATTCTATATAAAAAATACAAACGACATTATACATAAATACATCGCTTTGTTTCTCGGCTTTTGCTTTCGCAAGACATTGTACAACTTTGATTTTTCCCTCGTTTTGAAAGCTCTTTCTAAAACATCAGTTAGTCTTGATAAATGTCTCCATTGTTGTTTTTTCTTTTTTTTCTTACAAATTTCTACTGCACCGAATGAGTCATTTCTCCGTCTTAATGATACCGCAAATTATTTACAAAATCACTGAAGTTAAGTCAGAAGTATGACTTTTTAATGCAATTTGTTTCTGCCTGCGTACAATTAAGTGAAACGCTCTGTTGCACTTACAAGTGTAATTACTTGAAAATCTAGCTAACGTCAATGGCATTACAGTTAATATAAGCACTTCGTGATAGCTGTTTAAAATCAGTTGCTCCAGGTTAAGAGAATATCAAATAAAGAATCTGAATTTGTATTTAGTCAAGAATCAATTTTGCATATTAGGGTTGACAATTGTATTGACACTATAAAAGTATTGAAACATTCGTTACCTTACAATTACCAAGAAGATAAATTTCTCCCCTTCATGATATTCATTGGAACATTAATCATTTATCATATTTATGTAAAAATATTTCATTAATAAACAGAAAAATAATAAAACGTTGAACGAGTTAATAATATTTCCCTTAAAATGTTTTAATTAATTATTTATTTTGATAATTTAAATGAAGCTTATTGTTTGACAAACATGTGTCATCAGGGGACACGTAATCAAACACCATTAACACCGTAATCAAATATGATTTAAATTTCATTACTAGAAATAAATGTATATAATCGAAAATATTTACGAAACAGTACACTGACAGTAATGTTATATGAATATTTTAAAAAAGAGTCGAAATATTACTTTTTTAGTCAGCAAACTCGGAATTTAAAAAAATAATACATTTTACTAAAATAATAATATTAATTTTGAAAATTAATATTAAATTTATTTATTTAGCACAGGAATTTTTTTGTATAGTCATTAAAAAAATGACAATAAAAAAAGTAAAAATATTAATTGATAAATGGGTAATTCCACGGGAAACATCCATTTATCTGGCCACGAAAAACCGAAATTTCAGATTGAGAGCACACTCCTGAAACAATTTTTTCCCTCTTTATTGGGACTCCCTTAGTCCAAAAAAAAAGTGTTCCACTAAAAAAACCTCTTGTGACACACATTTTTTGGGCAAAGTTTGAAAATGTAAAAAAAAATGAAGTATCACTAGGAAGAGCTATCATTAAATTTTTATAATTTTATATATGTTCGATCTAAAAGAACTTTGTATACAGACCGTTTTAAAGCTTATTGTCTTTACTTTAAAAATATTGTATTGAAAAAATTTGTTTCTCGATACCAGATGGCGCTTCAGTCAATTAAAGAAAATTGTTTTTTTCAATTTTGTAGCATTTATGAGTCTTAAAATTTTTTTTATAATCAACGATGCAAAATTGATCGAAGTTGACAAAAACTATCGTTTTTCAGTCAATTTTATATAAATTTGAACTCAAGTTTAATAATGGCACGCGGCATGGCAGTTAGTCACGAAGAAGTACGAGCGGTTCATATACGGAAGCAGGTTGTACCTGAGGAGGAAGCTGTACGGAATACACTACGCAAGCGGACCAATGAATGACCACATCGACGCCATCATGACGGTGGTTGCGCTGCTTCGAGGATCAGGCAAGCCACTGGAGGATGAGGTGGTCGTCGCTATTCTACTGGTGAGCCTGGGATTAGTCACCACGCCCGAGGACCGTGACGAGAAGGACCTTACAATAGAGTAAGTAATAGGGAAGATCTTGGATGAATACCAGAGAAGGATGGAATCTCAAGGCTCGAGCAGCCATTACGCAGAAGTGGCTCTCAAATCGTCAGTTCCAGGTAAACCTAACCTCAAAAAGGGAAATTTGAACAAAAACTCAAACTTCCAGACGGAAAGAACAAGCAGAAGGAGATACGTACCTGTTATCACTGCCAGAAGCAAGGATACCTAAAACAGGATTGCAGATTATACAAGGCTATAAAGGAACAGGCTAGAACAGGAACAGAAAGGTCGAACGATGACGCCAATCGGAAGCAGTTTCTCTTTGAGGCAAGAAATGACGCAAGGATCCGAGATCGAGCTACATGACAAACGACGCAAATTTTTTCGACAACATCCGGGATTTAAACAAGCCAATTTATTTGGCGGATGGATCGAAGATCATGGCTACTGGCATCGGAGATGGATACCTATCATGTATCGTGAAAAATGGTCAGAAGGTAAAATTAACAGATGTTCTGTTCATTTCCGAACTCGATGACAGTTTTATTTCAGAACACTGGTAGAATCGGCAAAATGCATGCTACTTGAAGCTGGACTAGACAAGCGGTTCTGGGGAGAAGTAGTGCTGACAGCGACGTATTTGCAGAACAGGAGGGTGAGCAGGAACATAGAGAAAACACCGGCTGAACTGTTCACAGGTGAAAGACCAGATCTGTCGCACGTGACATTCGCACGTGATCACGTGCGAAGGAGTTTTGGTGGGATACCACGGCAACGCTTCAGGATACAGAATTCTGAATCTAGCAACGGAAGAGGTCTGGATCAACAGGTCGGTGAAAATCATGGAGAACTTAGTCGAGCGAAAGAAGAGTTGCCAGGAAGAAAAGAAAGTTAAGAGATCATATCCACCTGTCGGGATTCGAAAAATCGATTTTCTTTTTTTTTAATTAATTATTATTATTATTAATTATTTAATATATTAAAGAATATTGTGTTAAAATTATAAGTCAATCGGATGAAAACTGGAAAAGTTATGCAGAAAAGAGTAGCGCGCGTCATTTCCATTTTGGAGCAGGTACGGCGGGCAGCTGATGTGCCGCCGTTCAAAGGTTCTTTGTAGGGCTATTATTATACAGGGTGGTCGTTTTAAGTTGAGACAAGTGAATATCTCGCGAAATTTTCATCGGATCGAAAAACTGGAAAACACGTGTTCAATATTTCTCAA